>CM025781.1:26455985-26472120 GCA_014636745.2 Centella asiatica
GGATTATACGCATCAGGGATTAATAACTCATCGGGGATTATACGCATACTCGCCAGAGACTAAGTTAAAGTCTGCCTCAGATACAGGGTCGTCTTCCTTATTCCTCCATGTGTGGTGCCTTCAACCATTACCACACTTAGGTCAAAACTCATCATTCTCTCAGTGATACATAACATTTCTTTTGGTCTGCATGCCATCCTAAACACGGTTTAGGGAAAAGAAAATCAGGTTAAAGAATATTCAAGCATGAGGTTGCGACTACTGTCAACAGAATGTTTGGTAGTTAAAGGTTTGTCCATCAGGTGGTTGTCAACAACACTACACCCAACTAGACAACTTGAAATAAATGACATTTACTCCGATCGTTAGAATATGCATTAAGTCATACTTTTGAGAATAAATGAACATGGTATTAAAGGTGGTAGGTAGAGCAGAGACGCAAGAAATTTAGCAAGACTTAAATAAGATGCTCTTACCTCCTTACTGTAGGAAGAAAATAAATGCTTCGGTTTATCCTTCAAGAGGAACTGCTGTCTCGAAAATTATATTTAAGTTTGATGGAAGTTTGGAAAGGTAGAATCAAGGTTACAACAGCGTGATGTGTATATATATCACTTGGTTGAACAACAAGAACCGTAGGATCAACTTGATCTCAGCTGTTGGTTATGAAAAGAAAGGAAATGACTGAAGAAGGAAAGAACGGCTGCTGTCCATCGGTCATCTTTCATAGCTGACTCTAAGGTATGATAGGGATGATGAGCATTTAATGCTGCTGTTCCCCCCCTCAGCAGTGCAGTATTTAAAAGAAACGGGTACTGTAGCTACCCGAAGCATTCATGCCAAAACACTCTTTTAAAGGTAGAACAACTTATAATCCTCATAAGCTTTACAAAATCATTTAGAAAGTAAATCTTTTGGACATCACATTGCAGATAAATTTTTCATAATAAGAAAATAATTTCAATATTCACAACTTATAAGAAAATAATTTTCATTATAATAAAAAAAAATAATAAGCAAAAATAATTAGATTTCATCACGAAATTTATTTACAAATCGGGGTCTTCACATTATGGCACCCTAAAGACATATGAATTTGAGGTTCAACAAAGTTCTGAAATGTCAGGGGATGCTAGAAAGCTTAAATCTGTAGCCCTGATGGCTGCCACGAAGGATAAACAAGAAGCAAGGCCAAGTGTCTTGATGAAGCAGCAACTAGAAGATGCTGACATAGAAGGGGACAAAGAAGCTGACTTCAAGGAGGAAGAATATACTCCGGAAGAGTTAGAGGAGCTGGATAAAACCATGGCCTTTCTTGCAAAAAGCTTTTCCAAGCTGAAATTACTAAAGCCTTTAGGATCTAAAAGATTTTCAACAAGGAAACCCAGTAACACGAAAAACTTTATTGACAAATCAAGAATAAAGTGCTACAAATGCAATGAGATGGGTCACTTTGCAAATGAGTGCCGCAAGGCCACAAAAGATGGTGAATCCAGAGACAAAGAAGCTGTTGTGGACTACAAGAAGAAATACTTTGACCTTCTTAATGCAAACAAGAAGGGAAAAGCATATATTGCAGAGGGAAAGGACTGGGCTGACTCTGATGACGAAGAAAATGAAGAATATGTCAACCTAGCCCTGATGGCCTCATCCACTGACAGTAGCAGCTCACAGGTAAGCCTTGAAATTTCCTCTAACATGTCTAAAACTGATTGTGTTAAAACTGTTAAGGAAATGGCTTGTGAGATAAAGGATCTCTATGACACCCTAAGGAGTGTTGTAGCTGAAACTGAGAGAATGCAGAAAATAAATGAACAGTTATCTGCTAGGAACACTCTTTTAGAATCAGAAAACTCCAGACTTGAGAGTCTTGAAAAAGAACTCTCAAGGACTAAAAATCTTCTTGAATGTGCTATCAAAAGAGAGGAATGGACCTCGAACCTTCTTAGTCAAGAAAGGGAAGTCAGTAAGAGATGGAATGAGTCTAGCAGGAAATTGGAGGATCGTTTAAACAGTCAAAAATCTGATCCAAAATCTGGTTTGGGCTATGAAGAGACTTAACTGTAGCAACCTCCCATTGAGGTTGAGATAGCAGCTAGCTTTGGAAAAAGGCCAATACAACCTATCAGGTTTGTTAAGGCAGGCACAAAGCTAGAATCAGGGAATGTTTTCCCAGTAAGTGGAGCTTCCACTAGTGGTGGGAGAGGCAAGAAACATATTCTTACCAAAGCACTCAACCCTCCAGTTAAGAAAGAACTAGACTGTGCATCAGTAGATACACAATCGTTAGGGGGAAAGAGTGCACCAGGCCGTACTAGCCCGTCAAGGGAAAAAGGCCTGTCAGGGGAAAGTAAGAAGAATAGAAATGGTAAACTAGGTGTTAATAAAACTAGCAATTATTCTTCCATTCATGAAGCCCCTAGAAAAGTGTGCTGGAATTGTGGTAACTGTAATCATTTATCTTTTCAATGCAAAGAAAAACCACAAATTTTGACTGACACAATTTTGTATGCTGATGATTTACCAACTGTTAAAGCCTGCTCCTCCAAGGATAAAGGCAAGATAACTATTGAGAAATCAAAAGCATATATTGAAGCTCCTAAAAAGGAGAAAGTGTTAAATTTGCCAAAACCAAAAGTCACCAATAAAGAAAAAGCTGTATTACCTATTACTGTAACTAAACCTAGAGGACCCAAAACAAATTGGGGACTAAAAACAATTTAAATGTTATCTTGTGTGCAGAGAAAGGTCAAAAGCAGTCAAATCTGGTTTATAGATAGTGGCTGCTCAAGGCACATGACAGGAAATAAAGCCCTGCTCACAGAATTCCAAGAAAAGGCTGGTCCAGTAATTTCATTTGGTGATAACAACAAAGGACTAACTCTTGGTTATGGCAAAGCAGCAAATGGGAATGTCTCATTTGAAAATGTAGCACTGGTTGATGGGGTCAAGCACAATTTGCTAAGCATAAGTCAACTAAGTGACAAAGGATTCATCACTTCCTTCATAGGAGATCAGTGTCTTATCTCAAATGAAAGTGATGGGAAGCTAGTTTTGTCAGTGATAAGAAAAGGAGATCTCTACGTTGCTGATTTTATTCAGTAAATGGAGAATCATGTTTCTACAGCAAGGCATCTCCTGATGAAAGTAGGCTATGGCACAAGAAGCTCTCTCAACTGAACTTGAAGTCAATTAATGATCTAGTGAAGAGAGAATTGGTAACTGGACTACCCCAAATGGAGTTTATCCAAGAAGGATTATGTTCAGCATGTCAACAAGGGAAGCAAAGGAAATCATCCTTTGTCTGCAAGGAAGCCACCATGATCAAAGATCCAATTCAATTGTTACATATGGATCTCTTTGGCCCTGTCAACGTTATGTCAGTGTCAAAGAAAAGATTTGCAATGGTCATTGTGGATGACTACACCAGATACACTTGGGTAAAGTTTCAACATGCTAAATCAGAAGTATCTCAACAAATTATTGACCATATCAAGAAGGTGGAAACAGAATCAGGGTCAGTGATTAGAATGTTGAGAACAGATAATGGAACTGAATTCAAAAATGCAGCTGTTGAGGGATTTTGTGTGGAGAAAGGCATAAATCATACATTTTCTGCTCCAAGGACTCCTCAACAGAATGGTGTAGTTGAAAGGAAAAATAGAACCCTGATAGAAGCTGCTAGGTCAATGCTAGCAGAGGCAAAGATTCCCACCTATTTTTGGGCTGAAGCAATTTCCACTGCTTGCTTTACTCAGAATAGATCTCTAATCAAAAAGGCTCACAACAAGACACCATATGAGCTAATGACAGGGAGAAAACCAAGCATCAAGTTCCTCCATGTCTTTGGATGCAAATGTTTTATTCTGAGGAATTTCGGTGAGAACTATGGAAATTTGATCCAAAAGCTGATGAAGCAATTTTCCTAGGTTATTTTATGTCATCCAAGGCCTTCAGGGTTTACAACAAAAGACTTCAAGTGGTGATGGAGTCTATAAATGTAGCTTTTGATGATCAAGAAATTTCTGGACTTGAAGACCCTGGTTTTCATGAAGAACTCAGGTTTGAAAATGAAGATGATATTGATTATCAAGAGAATGAAGCCGATGAGTGCAAACAAATGGAGAATTTATCCATTCCTGATGTCAATCCAAACAATGTAGAACCCCTTCAGCAGATAGAGTTAATTTCCTGGACAACAGATCAGGGGATCATTCATCAGGACATGCACCATCAAGGGATAACTTGAACCTTGAATTATCCACCAATTCAGGGGGAGAGTTTTCAGAAGCTGGGAGCAAAGGCTTAGGGGGAGGAGATGATAGTCAAGCAAGCTCATCAAGACACATCTCTAATCCCAAATGGGCCAGAAGTCACACAATAGATCTGATTATTGGTGACCCAAGCAAAAAAGTGCAGACTAGGAAAGCAACATCTAATGAATGCCTATATGCTTGTTTTCTTTCTCAAATTGAGCCAAAGAAGTTTGAAGAGGCTGTTCAAGATGCAGACTGGATCTTGGCTATGCAGGAAGAGCTAAATCAATTTGAAAGGAATCAAGTATGGAAGCTTGTACCTAAGCCCAAAGATAGGATCATAATAGGTACTATGTGGGTATTTAGAAATAAGATGGATGAAGCTGGCATTGTTGTAATAAACAAAGCAAGACTGGTTGCAAAAGGATATCTTCAAGAAGAAGGGATTGACTTTGATGAGACCTTTGCACCAGTGGCCAGACTTGAGGCTATAAGAATTTTCTTAGCTTATGCAGCACATTCAAATTTTAAAGTATATCAAATGGATGTGAAAAGTGTTTTTCTAAATGGGAAATTCGAACAGGAGGTGTATGTCCAACAACCTCCAGGATTTGAATGCTCAAAATTTCCAAATCATGTCTACAAACTGGAAAAGGCACTTTATGGACTGAAGCAAGCACCTAGAGCTTGGTATGATACACTGTCAAAGTTTCTGGTGGAAAACAAGTTTTCAAGAGGTATCATTGACAAAACATTGTTCTTCAGACAACACCAAGGTCATCTGATTTTGGTTCAAATTTATGTTAATGATATTATTTTTGGATCCACTGACACAAGACTGTGTGAAAAATTCTCCAAACTCATGCAAAGCAAGTATGAAATGAGCTTGATGGGTGAGTTATCTTACTTCTTGGGATTGCAAGTTTAACAAGTCTCTGATGGAATCTACATTCATCAGACAAAATATGCCAAAGAACTTCTCAAGAAATTTGACATGGAGGACTCAAAAGTAGCAAAGACACCAATGGCCACTGCAACCTAGATTGACCCTGATTAGAATGGAAAGAAAGCTGATTTGAAGACTTACAGGGGAATGATTGGATCATTGCTATATCTGACAGGATGCAGGCCAGACATAATGTTTGCAACATGTCTTTGTGCAAGATATCAAGCTGACCCAAAGGAATCTCATCTCATTGCAGTGAAAAGGATCTTGAGATATATCAAGGGCACTACAGAGTTGAGACTTTGGTATCCAAAGGAGTCTGGGTTTGAATTGCTAGGATATTCTGATGCTGACTTTGGAGGATGCAGGATTGATAAAAAGAGTACAACAGGAAGCTGTCAATTTCTAGGAGGAAGGCTTGTATCTTGGTTCAGCAAAAAGCAGCACTCAATCTCTACATCTACTGCTGAAGTAGAATATATAGCAGCTGGAAGTTGTTGTGCACAAATTCTATGAATGAAAAATCAGCTAATGGATTATGGTCTGAACTATTCCAAGATTCCAATAAGGTGTGATAACACTAGTGCCATTGCCATTGCTGAAAATCCAGTACAACATTCCAGAACTAAGCATATAGAAATCAAATATCATTTTATCAGGGAACATGTTATGAATGGGAATATTGAATTACAGATTGTACCTTCAAATCAGCAGCTGGCAGACATATTCACTAAAGCTCTTGATGAAGCCACTTTTTCAAATCTTGTGGGAGAGCTGGGAATGGTGAATTATGCGTCAGGGTCAGAGTCAAACTCCTAACATTTGGTATTCCTAACTCATTTCATAAGTTCTAGATAAAATAAATTGATATGTGGTTATATATGTTCAAATTGTAAATATGTATATACTTGTATATTCTGCATTTTGTTGTTTTGTTTGTGTTTTAACTGATGCATTAGGGTTAGGGCTTCCTTAAAGACGCATCAGGGTCAGGGCTTCCTTAAAGACACATCAGGGTCAGGGCTTCCTTAAAGACGCATCAAGGTCAGGGCTTCCTTAAAGACGCATCAAGGTCAGGGTGTTGATATTGTTCGTCAAGGTCAGGGTATCCGACCTGTGCGTCAGGGTCAGGGTATCCGACCTGTGTGTCAGGGTCAGGGTGTCCGTCTTATGCATTAGGGTCAAGGTATGTACATACAGTGAATCATCAGGGTAAGTTTAAAAAAAAAAAAAATTCTGCATCGGGTTTCAAGGTCAGTTAAGTGATGACAGCTCATCATTAAGTTCTTCTTTCACTGATGACGTGTCATCACAGAAACTGAACTGACTCCTTGATAGCGTATTTTCAGGAGAAGTTTTCAAACGTCAATAGGCGGAAACCCTAGAACTTCAAATCTTCAAAGCATCCATGGCACGACAACAAATTCAGAGGAACTTGACAGTCCCACCCACAAACTACGTGGGCTTCTCTGACATTGATGAGGTAAGTGAATGCTTTAAACCGATAATGAACTATCTGTTCAACTCTGAGTATAGTAAAGCCATCTTTACCGATGAAGAAATGTCGAGGGAGGCACTGTCACAACTTTGGACCAGTGCCAAGTTCATGTACTCCACCACCAAGCCTGATGTGGTCAAGGGTATCTCATTCAAAGTTTCGTCTGAGAAAGGAAAAATAACTCCTTCCAGACTTAACTCTGTTTTGGGGCTACTTACTCAAGATCTGGTGGATGTACCCAGTGATGCAGATCTGCTGGATTTCTTGAGGGAACTGGGCTATAACGCTGTTCCCAACGCAGTGTTAAAGTTCAAGGATCTCAAGAGGGTGAACGTGAAGAGGGAGATTTCTTATCTCTTCGACACCATCACCAAGGTGTTCTCAGGTTTTAACTTTGAGGTTATTACCTGTTTAACTTTAAAAATAGCGTTTGTAATAATTAGAAATGTAAATATAAATATAGGTAAAATAATTTTTGATGATCTTGTAAATAAAATAGGTAATTTTAATAATAGGAAATCTGAAATATATTATGCTAGATTTTTGTACATGATTATTAAAGATCATATTACTAATTTTTCTTTTGAGAATGATATACCTGTACAAACATACAAGCAAACAAAGAAACTGTTTGAAGAAATAATAAAGAAATCTTTTTCAGCCGAACCGTTTGCACTTCCATCGCATATGGTATAGGTAGTAAATTCTACACCTTCTACTTCTCAAACTGTACATTCTTCACCTTCATCTACTATGGCAGAGAAATCAACCACCTCTCTACCTAACCAAGTAGAACAACCAATTTCTTCACAACCACTCTCAACAACCCAACCCATAGTCTCCCAAAAGATTGTTGGGATTAAAAGAAAACCCAGTGAAGTTACCACAACAACTGAGGGGGAGCAAGGAGAGAGAGTGATTGGCTACAGGTGTAAGAAGAAGAAGGGAGCCACGAGTGTTACCCAACAGCCTAACCAGGCAGTATCCTCTCAAAAGGATGCTGCTTTTGATAAGGAATTAAACATATTTCTAACTAGTTCCTCTCAAAAGGAATTAGTTATTGAAAATAGTCCCCAACCAGGGACACAGCTGAGTGAGGAACATACACTGACCATAGACACTGATGAACCTACCATCAGGGTCTCTGAGAGCCACTTGTAGATATCCTCCACAGTGAGTGCACACACCACTGAAGATGTTGTAGCTCAGAAGCTTCTCAATAAGATCGACATGAGTCATAAGCATTCTTCTACAGCATCTTTTGATGAATCACCTCCTCGTTCAGTGATTCAGCCAACACTCCCATCTACCCCACTTCCTTCTTTCTCTGTTCCTCAAATTTCTTCAGATATAATGACACAAACATTAAGTGTCATACAATCAGATTCTCCACATTCTCAATTCGTGGAGGAGCCAACACTCTCAGACACAGTGTTTGATAGTCACCACTCTCACATGGTTGACTCATTTTTACTTGATACAAACGCTGATGATCAAACAAGGGACATAGACTCTACTGTACATACTACAGCTATAACTCTTTATGTACCCCCGATTGTATATACTTCCTCTATAGAAACATACACTTCTCCAATTATACATACACACTTTACTTCTTCTCCTACTCCTATCACAATTGTGGAACCAGAATCTGTACATACATCACTTGAACTGGTCACAGTTGATGATTTCCACGCCCATAGGAGCCCCTCTAGGACAATTTTGAGTGAGACTGAGAAAATACTTAGTGCAGAGAGGCAAAGTCAAACCCTTGAGAGGACTTTGGCAAAAGGAGAGCAAGAGAGTACTACCTTAGTAGGCAAAGAAAAAGGAGAGAATACGAGTGATGCCTTAGACGGCAAAGAAAAAGGAGAGGATGAGAGAGATAAGGATGAGATCCTTGTAAATAAAGAACATAGAGAAAACACAGATAATGTAAATATTACTTCTACCTCTGAAAGTGATGAAGATGATGCTCCACAAGATGATTTTTCCCAGTTCTTCGGAGTTGATTTATACTTTCGACAGAACCAGATGTCTGACACTGTACAGTTACTAAAGCAAGAATTAGCTAGAACTACTGGTCCAATGTTAATCAAAGTGTTAAAGTCATAGATCAAGATTGGTCAGTCAATAGATATAGAAAATCAAAAATTGTATACACATTTTTCTTCAAAGATACAAAATGTACAACAAGTTGTCGACTCCCTTGTCACCAGCCAGACTCTCCACAGAATGAAGAAACACACCGACACTATTGACAAGAAGCTAGTTGATCTCACTTCCCAACTGACCAGCAAGGAAACTCTGCAACATTCCATGGCTGGCACTCTGCAACAAGTTCTTCAAGTCAGCTCCCGACTCTCAACTCCCACTGATGATGCTGTCAAAAAGGGGGAGAAATCAACGAAGCAGTCGTCAGGGGATGTTGCTGAGAATTCAAATCAACAATCAAAGGATGTGACTGCTCCTGTTCCTGCTCCAAAATCCAAGGATAAAGGCAAGGGTATCCTGATTGAAGAACCCAAAAAGAAATCCAACATTCAATTAGGGCCTAAGCTACTTGGTGATGCCATGAAGACAGCCCATTTTCCAACACCCGTTGAAGTTGTAATAGATGGAAAAATGGAGCTGGTCTACCCTCAAGATAAAAAGTTAGTAGAAGCTGATGCAATCTTTGCACAGCAACTTCAAGAAGAAGAAGAGAGGGAAATGGCAAAGGAATAGGAGGAAGAAGCAAAGAAGAAGAAGAGTGTCAGGCCCAGGACCTCCAGGATACCTCAGCCAAGAAGATTATAGAACCCTAAAAGTGCATCAGGGGATAAAAATCAAGAGAAAACTGAAGACCCTGATGTCACTACAAAGAAGTCATTTGAAGCCAAGGACAAAACACCTTCTCCTGTTACCAAAGAATATGGTCCACCCACTCTAGCTAAATTTCTCAAAGAAGAAAGGCGTAAAAACCTGACATTTATGTTCTCCATAAAAAGCATAGATGTCAAGTTCAACAATAGAAGGGATCAGCTAATAACAGTTCAACTGAAGAATGGACTGGTTCAGGAGAATGGATGCTGAGCAATTAGGACTGGTCCTAAATCTAATTCCAAGATCCTTACAGGCTAACAGAGACTTAAGGGGGATAATCGACAGGTTGAGGAGAGCCATCAACAATGAAAGGAGCCTACCCATAGCATTGGAAAGCCCACTGAAATTATTCTATAGATCCACTGATGGGCAGGAGAAAAGTATAAGGATCAAAGAAGTTGATGGCCTAAAAGCGATGCATGTTCTAAGTCAAATAGCCAATCACAAAAATGAACATGTCATCAAGTTCAGAGTCCTGCTAATTCAGAGAGTATTAAAGGAGATTGAAGAAACCAAAGCTGATGATGGGAACACTGCAGTAAGGAATGTGCCACCAGTGAAAGGATTTAAAGAATATCCAAAAATGATCACTAGCCCTATGGGTGTTCAATTCAAAAATAAAAAGGGGGAGATCATTACCTTCTACTGGTCACAACTTGCTGCAGCCAATGTTCAAGAAATAAAATCTGTCCTTGAAGCTTTGGAGTCCAGCAGAAATGTCAACATAGTCAACTTCTTCAAAAGGAGCTGGAGCAACTGGAAGCAGGTGGAGAAGACAACAGACTAAGGATTCCTGATCAAAACCCAGATCAAAGAAGACAAGGCCTTGGAAGTGACTCTCAACCGATTGAATCAAGTCATCCATTGCCCTTTGTCTCAGCAAAAAGGAAAAGGGATCCTGATGTCTAATACAACATTCTTTTTGTAATAGATATAGGAAAATACTTGCACAGAAATTCTTTTATTAATTCATTCAAAATTCTTTCATGTATTTAGTATTGGTTTTGACATCATCATCAGTGCATCTAGGGATTTATGGTTATCAAATTGATAAACATAAATAGGGGGAGATTGTTAGAGATAAATGATGATGATGATTATGATTATGTAATAAATTGTGCAAACTGTAAATACTTGAGGTATTTTATAAACCTTAAGATCAGCACAAGTTTTGCATCCGCTGATGATAAACTTATTCATCAGTGGATGGTCAATAACTTCACGAGGCAAGTCAGAAAACAGAAACATTCAAAGGACTTCACAAAGTGAAGAAGAATGTCTGATGCTATTAGTAAACAGTCAAAGTATTCCACACATCAGAAATTCTAAACAAAGTTGCATTGATTGAAACCTATCATGGGAACCCATCAGGGGAAACCCATCAGAGGGAACCCATCAGGGGAACCTGTCAGGGAAACTTGTCAGGGTATGACGAGGGCAGACCAATCCGTCAGGGAAACACTTCAGGACATGTCAGTGTCAGGCAAACCCATCAGGGTAACCCGTCAGGGGGAATGACCAACATGACATTAGTGGAAGCCATCAGTGTATGCCGTCAGTCATAACCATCAGGATCAAGAAGTACTGAGTGAAACTCAAGTGAAGGTTGAAGCCCTGATCCAGTCAATAAGCATCAGGGGATCCAGAAGCACTGATCAAATTCCATCAGGGCTGGCAGTCAGTGGATCGTTATGACAGCATGCATCCGTCATCAGTTCTTACACGGAAATCAACGTAACGTATTTAAGAAGCAAGAAATATCAACTGGAAAGATATTTCTTGAAGTTTGTTTTTGATCCAATGAGAACTCTCTCGCATTAAATGCTCACAGATCAGGAGAAGAAAAAGAAGCAACAAAGCATGCAACAGTTTGACACATAGGGCTACGATGTGACATACTTGCGGCTAAGTTGAGAAAAGGAGCACGTCACTAGCACGTGATTTCATCAACTGATCAACATATAAGCAAAAGAGTTCTCATTACAAAAGAAAGAAAAAGAGAGAGATTGAATCTATCCAACAGATCAAACAAACAAAGAAGCACACAACACTAGGAAGCTCAGAAATATATTTCGTGAGAGATTTATTTTTCAGAGAAAGTTTTAGTAGCTAGTGAGTGTGAGAAGCTGTGAATTTTATTTGCAGAAATTTGTAGCTGTAAATCACATTTGTGATTATACAGATTTCCAAAAAAACCCCAAGTTTTAATATAACTATTTTAACTTGTATCTGTGTGTTCATTTCTTTAGTTTTTCTGTTTGTTACAACTATTTTCCAGTAAGCACTTTTAAGTTTAAAAGAGCGAAAAGTTTCAGGTGTTTGTATTCATCCCCCCCCCCCCCCCCCTACAAACACTTGTGTTTATATTGCACTAATAGAGATTTTTAGCAAGGAAACCTGGTGGCACTAGCAACTTGACTGACAAATCCATAATGAAGTGCTACAAATGCAATGAGCTTGAGCACTTTGCAAATGACTTTGAGCACTTTGCAAATGAGTGACGAAAGGCCAAGAATGAAGAAGAGCCAAAAAGGAAGGCAGCTGAGGTGGACTGCAAGATGAAATACTTTGACCTTCTTAATGCTAACAAGAAGGGCAAAGCATTCATTTCTGAGGGAAAAGACTGGGCTAATTCAAATGAAGAAGATACTGAAGAGTATGTCGACCTAGCCCTGATGGCCTCATACATTGACAACAGTAGCTCACTGGTTAGTGTTGAAATTTCCTAAAACATGTCTAAATCTAATTGCTATAAGACTGTTAAGGAGATGACTTGTGAAATTAGAGACCTCTATGACATATTAACGAGTGCAGTAACTGAAACTGAAAGAATGCAAAAGATTAATGAAAAATTAACTGCTAGGAACACTCTTCTAAAATTAGAATTGACTAGGATTGAAAATCTAGAGATATATTTTAACAAGACTAGAAATCTCTTTGAATGTGCCATTAAGAAAGAAGAATGGACCTCCAAAAGGCTTAAAGAAGAGGAGGAGGTCATAAGGAAATGGACCAAGTCTAGCAAGAAACTTGAGGTTCAACTTAATAGTAAAAAATTCGATCTAAAGTCTAGGCTAGGGTATGAAGAAACTCAAGTGAAACAACAATTAGTTGAGGTTGAAAATACTGCTAGTTTTCATAAAAAGCCTTTATATCTTGTTAAGTTTGTGAAAGCAGTGACCAAACTAGAAAAGGGGAATGTTATCCCTAAAAGTGAAGCTTCCATAAGTGGTGGAAGTGGAAAGAAGCCTATCTTTGCTAAGGCACGAAAGATTCCCAACAAAAAGGAAAATGATTGTGCATCATTGGATACATAATCATCAGGGAATATGTGTGCATTAGGCCTTAGTAGCCCTTCAGGGGATAAAGGCAAATCAGGGGATAAGAAGAAAAATAGAAATGAAAAATTAGGAGTTAATAAAGCTAATAACTATGCTCCTAACTCTAATGCCCCTAGAAAAATGTGCTAGAACTGTGGTAATGTGAATCATTTTTCTTTTCAATGCAAAGAAAAACCACAAGTTTTAATTGGTACAATTTTATATGTTGATGATTTTCCTAAATCAATTTCTGATTATGCATACACTCATAAGGGTAAAGAAAAGAAAATGATTGCTAAATCTAAGGTACTATGTGAAGCTCCTAAATAGGAGAAGGTGTGTGTGTTGACCAAACCCAAAGTTAAAATTGATTCAAACACTAATGTACCAAAAACTGTGACTAAACATGGAGGACCTAAATCCATTTCGGTACCAAAAACAAATTAAATATACTTTGTGTGCAGGGCAAGGGGAAAAGCAAGCAGATTTGGTTTCTAGAATAGAAACTGAAACAAAGCCTTGCTCACAGTGTACATTAAAAAAGATGGTTCAATCATATATTTTGGTGATAATAGTAAAGGATCAACTATGGGTTATGAAAAAGTAGCAAATGGGAATGTCTCATTTGAAAATGTAGTACTAATTGATGGGCTAAAACACAACTTATTAAGCATAAGTCAACTATATGACAAAGGATTTAACATTTCCTTCAAATAGGTGCTTAAAATCTAGTGAAGCTGATAGGATGCTAGTCTTATCAGGAGTTAAAAAGGGAGATCTTTATGTTGCTGACACTAGCTCAGCAAACGAAGCATCATGCTTTTACAATAAGGCATCCCCTGATGAGAGTTGGATGTGGCACAAGAAGCTCTCTCACTTAAATTTCAAGACCATCAATGATTTGGCAAAGAGAGAATTTGTGACTGGTCTACCTTAAATGCAGTTCACTCAAGAGGGTTTATGCTCAACCTGCCAACAAAGGAAACAAAGAAGAATCTTTTTTGTCAGTAAGGAAGCCACAGTAATCAAATATCCAATTCAAATGCTATATATGGATTTATTTGGTCCTGTTAATATCATGTTAGTATCAAAAAAAGATATGCATTAGTAATTGTGGATGACTACACCAGATACACTTGGGTTAAGTTCCAACATGCTAAATCAGAGGTGCCTCAACAAGTCATTGACCATGTGAAAAAAGTTGAAATTGAATCAGGGTTAGTGGTTAGAATTTTGAGGACTAATAATGGAACTGAACTCAAAAATGCATTTGTTATTGAGTTTTTTGTGGAGAAAAGAATCAGTCATACATTCTCAGCTCCAAGGACTCTTGAACAGAATGGTGTGGTGGAGAGGAAAAAAGGGACCCTCATAGAAGTTGCTAGAACAATGTTAGCAGAGGCTAAGTTGTCTACATATTTTTGGGCTAAAGCGATATCCACTACTATTTTCACTAAAAATAGATCATTGATCAATAAGGCTAATAACAACACACCATATCAATTGACGACAGGGAGGAAACCAAATGTCATATTCCTACATGTTTTTGGTTGCAAATGCTTTTTATTGAAGAACTTTGGTGAAAACTTAGAAAATTTGACTCAAAGGCTGATGTAGCGGCCCCAAAAATCTTATACCGGACTTCGGGCACCGTCAAATTCACAAAAAAAGAGTAATAACATCCAAGCGTGTATATCATTAAATAAGAGAAATAATTAGTAATCTCTATTACATTCATCCAAAAATAAAATTCTAACAGCGGAAGTTTATGTGGGGCCCACACAGGCCTTAAAATCTAAACATTTCAATAATCGTCCCACGCTTCACTCTTTCCCTGAATGTCATCCATAAAAGGGCAATCAGGAGATGTTCATCATGTCATTCTCACCTTGCCTTTATTAAACA
This sequence comes from Centella asiatica, assembly GCA_014636745.2. Lineage (NCBI taxonomy): Eukaryota > Viridiplantae > Streptophyta > Magnoliopsida > Apiales > Apiaceae > Centella > Centella asiatica. The sequence continues at coordinate 26,470,776 of CM025781.1, forward strand.
GTTCGACCTTCTTGACATATCCTGTAAAACATTAGATAATAGCAACATGAGCGATTTATGCTCGCAAGTATATAAACAAGTATTGGGTGAGCTTTGAAAGATGTAAAATTTATAGGGCTTAAGTGTTTGCGAAGTTGGGTAGTGACAACGAGGGATTTGACCCTTTACTTGAAAGAATCTTGAATAATTCACATGTGCCTTGTAACCACATCCGTTTGGCGCACGTGCCCTTAGGAACTCCATATCAAACAGTATATCATCTGGCCAGCCTGACCACTGTCTGACTTCATGATAATGACATACGTAGTCAAAGCAGAAATCTTTTATCTACAAGAGTTCAGTTATCGATGCCTCGGTTTCCGTTCCTTATCATTCCTAGGCCCGGGGTGCCAGGAAGATGCATCCCACTAGCCTTTAGTTACCCACACGAATATACTTTACAAGTATGGGGTGAGATTTTGTTTTTCTATCCGTATAAGATTTACCTTGGCGTGTTAACGAATTTGAATACATTTTCATGTATATCATTTAATCGCCCAAAGAATGTTTGATTCCAGTACAACATTTCCATGTACATCGGATCAAGGGATCATATGTTATTTAACTTGAAGAAATTGAATTATGAATATTGATATAATAACATTTTGGATACATTACGTATATCGAAAGAATGATCTGTTGGGTTTCATAGAATAAAACGCAGCGGAAAAATACGATTTAAAATAAAACAAAACGAAACCCAAACCCGAGGATCTATGCGAAACAATTTAATACAGATAGTTTAAGATTTTACCGATTAATTGTACGAATCTGAAGCTTTGGTGAAGGTGTTGATCGTCTCCAAATATTTAACGCAATCCAATAGAACTACGTCTCTACGGTATCCACACGAACACCCACGAACCGTCTCACGATTCGAACGAGAAGAGTTACAGTACTAGTTGTACGATCTGTATCTCTCTTTTCTCTCTATATCTCTGAACTCTAGTTTCTCTCTTATGAGCAACTAGGGTTCTTAGAATACGTAAAATACGTTAGTTTGAGAGAATGACTGATATATCATATATATAGCCTTTCATAGAGTAATTCCAAAACCTAATCTAATTAGGAGACTTAAAATCTGAATTTTATATTTATTAGATATATATATATATATATTTAATCAAGTCTCACTTAATTAATATATATATATATATATATATATATATATGCACAAATAAATATATATTCGTATTTCCTTCCAAAGGACTCTATTTCATACAGATTACATATATTAATATATATGTTTATAATTTAAAGCCATGATTTAATTAAATCAATCTTATTGATATATTAAAATCATTGA
>CM025781.1:26472520-26498745 GCA_014636745.2 Centella asiatica
CCCACTAACAATGATACTCGACTAGGGACATTTAAGAATAATGATACATTACATACTTATATGATCTCATATTCAAGACATATACTTGAATCCATATAATTAGTATCATTCTTCTAAGGACATTTATTATGTTAATATTTATATAACGCAGTAAATAAAACATAATAAATTATCATTTAAGCAAAACATAACATAAATATAGTGTCACAATCATTACATAATTGGCCACTAGGGTATACACTCTAACATGATCATACATATTAATTAAAAGAAAGCATAGTGAATATATACTTGACTTGGTCCTTAGCTAATTTAACTCAAAACACTTATGAGTGAAAGACTATATAAACATGTACATTGACATAACATGAGAAATTTATGCCTTGGATAAAGATATGATAATGTGCATAAACGATGCCCTTACACATATGTTAATGTTTTAATTTGACATCTGAACTGTTAAGGTTTAACAGTTAATTAATATCATCTTAAAATAATTGAATAAAGAAGAAAAAAGGTATTTTATACTCTTAAAGATAGACTGCGCATCAGTGGATAATCGTTGAAGTATAAAAGTGTTCATCAGGGACTAAGAATGACCATCGGGGAATAAATTAGGCACTAATGGATAATTCAACCATCAAGGAATGATTTAGTCATTAGTGGATAAATTACCCGTCAAGGGATGACTTGTCATCAGTGGATAAATTACCCATTAGGGGATGACTTGTCATCAGTGGATTGTCCTCGACAATCAGGGGATGGTCCTCAGTCATTAAGGGATGACCTTTGACCATTAGGAGATGGTCCTCGGTCATCAGGGGATGACCTTCGACCATCAGGGGATGACTTTCGACCATTTGGGGATGAATTTGTTCATCGCCAAACTCGTCGGTAATCTATTTGACTACCGCCAAGTCTCTTGGCTATCGCCAAACTCATCGGTGGATAATTTGTTTAGCACCAAACTCAATAAGTTAGCGCCAAACTCATCGTTGGATAACTTGTTCAGTGCCAAACTCAATAAGTCAGCGCCAAACTTTTCAGTGGATAATTTGTTCATCGGAGACTAGCAAAAATTGTTCCTCGGAGACTAACAAAACTTGTTCCTCCGAGGCTAACAAATTTTTTCATCGAAGACTAACTTGTAATCTCTCAGGGGTTATTTTATACGGTCAGAGACTAAGTTAGTACTTGTCTCTGATATAGTGGTGACTTGTTCACTCTTCAAAGGGTGGTGTTATCAATAGATAATGTTTTCCCAGTGAGATGACCTAGAACTTGTAGAAGGGGGGTTGAATACAAGTTCTCTGAATTCTTTTCGATTGAATGTTCTTTAAGAAATTAAACTTTTCTCTGGAATATAAAGAACACAATCAAAACTCTATAAACAATTGCCTTTATTTGATTTAACAATTGATTACAAGTTTTCTAACAATCAAAACAAGCTTTGATAGTCAGCTTCTATACTGTATAGAGAATACAACTCTTCCAATTCTATACAGCTTCGTATTGCTATTCTGTAATTTTTATAATTACAGCTTCTTAAAAAAAAATCTAAGTTATCAAAAACCTAGCTTCCTAATTCAAATCAAATACAATCTTTCCAATTGAAAGATTTCTAACAAGTTTCCTTGTCAGCTACGTCTTCAATAAAGTCTACGTGTGCATGGAAGACTTTCCTTCTTTGATTTGAACTCCAACTCCATCAGTGATTAAGTCCTCGACTAGTCTCCGATGGCTTCTTTAATTAGTCCCCGATCACTCCGAGTAATCTCCGATGCTTTGGCTTTAGTCGTTGGTGACGTCAGCTTTTAATCTCTGACTCTTTAGTTCCAATCCCCGATGACGTAAGCATTAATCTCTGATGAAGGATTCTTCAATCTCCGATGAGCAAAGTCCAATCTCTGATGAACAAAAACTTAGTCTCTGGTGGACTTTTCCCTTAGTCTCCGACAAGCCAAATTCAATCTCCGAAGGACTAATAAATTTAAAACAACTTGTTGAACAAACTCAACAAGTATTCCAGCAGTACATACAAATGAAATGAATCTATCTCTTTATTATAATGACTAATTTACAAACAAGAGATACTACTGCTAGCTACAATACTAAAGTGTTACAAACCAACACTTTTCTATACATTTGTATTCTTAAGTATTCTAAGAACAATCATCATCAAATGTTTATAAAACCTAACAATCTCCCCCTAATTATGAATATCAGAATGATAACCATAATTTCAAGGTTGATGATGATATCAAAACTAATCTATTACAAATACTTAGTAAAAGAATAAAGAATGATAAAAATTACAAATGTACCTGAACTTTAGATCTTTGATCTATCATTCAGCTTCTCTTCCCCTGGATAATTTACCCAGCTTCTCCAAGAATAACTCTGGCTACCCAAGACTATGTCTGGCTTCAATAATTTTCAGCTCAACTTTCTTTTACTCATCAGCCCCTGTTTTTCTCAATTCTTCCTTTCTCCTCCTATTATCCATTATCTTATTCCACCTTCTTGTCAGTAATTTCTTTACTACAACCTCCTAAGGTTTTTCAGTATCTTTCAAGTATTGAATGTAACCTTCAAGGGTTTCTACACTTGTGCTGTTTATATCCCTGTTGTAGTTAAAAAAATTTCTCACTCCATGAAAAGTTTCATACCAAAATCCAAGAGGTTCTGAAGCTTCCCTGAATTCTGTAGTTTCTGGTTTGACATGCAAGGCATGAAGAATTTGTACTTTAAAGTCCTTGTTCAAATCAGAAGTACTAGGCACCACACTCATCAACCACTCCAAATCTTCTCTTTTCTGCTCTTCCAAGACTGGCTTTGTGATCTTGACAGAATCTCCATCTTCAAAGAAGATATGAAGCAATTCATTGTTACTTTGACCCTTGACCAAATCAATGTGTCTTGTCAGCTTCTTCAACACCTTGATAATTTCCTCTATGCTAGCCATTCCAACTTTACTAGTTTTTTTCTTTGAAGTTTGTGGTTTGGAAGGTCCACTTGTAGATACTAATTCAATTGAAACAGGTGTTGAAAATTTTGGTGCAGTAGGCTTCCTTGAAGAAATGGGTTGTGGCTTAAGAATTTCAGGTACAGGTATTAAGGCAGTTTTCTTGACTTGAGACTTCCTTGCAGCTTTCTTAGTCTCAGCCTCTGCTATCTCCTTATTTCTCCTTCTTGTATCTGTTGCTTTTTGCTGTGGAGGCTTTTTCTTAGTTTTAGAAGTTTTTCTTTCTCTTGCTTTCTCCTCCTCTCTCTCCTTGGCTAGGATCTCTTACTCTTCCTTGTCAAATTTTTCTTGAAGTGCTTGAGCAGCTAAGAAGTCAGATTCCACTAGCCTTGGATCTTGAGGAGCTATTAGAACTACTCCCCCTTCAACTGGAAGCTCAACAGGTCTGAAAACTCTCCCTGCTCTTATAGCATCTCCCATTAACCTAGGCTGTGCTGGTTGTTGAATTTCTAGTTCTGTGACCATAACACCTTTGCCTTTGTCTCTGGAAGTGCTTGGGCCTGCTTCAGTTTGTTGGGTAGAAGAAGGAGTTTGCAGTGGAGTTTGGCTTGGAGCTGGAAGTGGAATTGATTGATTAAAAAATCTGGACTCAAGACGATCTTGTGCTGCCTTGAGTTCAGCATATGTATATTTAGGCTGTTATAATTGCTGTTGTGGTAATATTGGAACACTCTCCCCCTTTTTGATATCATCATCTTTGGAGGTGGAGGAGGTGGCCATTTGGGGTAGACACTTCATTAATAATTTTTCCAGGTTGTCTTGTTTCTGGATAAGGATATCAACTTTGGCTTCCAGTGCTTTAATCTTTTTGTCATTGTTGACCTTATCCTGGATCATTAAGTCTATTTCCTTGACAATCCTTCTGGGCAAGTGGCCTTCATAGCTTCCCCTTATTTTTTTTGTCTCAGTCCCCATCTGTTTCAGAATTTCTGTCACTGCGTCCTGTATACCAGTAGCCAAGAAATGATGAAATTTGGCATTCTTTCTGTCCACATTAGTTATTTCTTTGACTATTTCTTTTGGAGTAGGGACAGCTACTGTGGACCCTATGTTGGTCACATAGTCCTGCCTGTAGAGAGCAGCTGCATCCTCCAGAGTGTTGACAAAGCTTGCATCAAGCCATTCATCAACATTACTGGCTTCTTCAAATTCGTCCTCAGGTGCAGGTGCACTCTCCATCCTTACTTTTAATGCAGAGATATGATCTTGCCTCTGTTGAAGATTTAACAGTTCTTCATAGGCAGCATTTGACATCTCTGAAATGACTTGCAAATTTTCAGCCACTACACTGGAGCTTCCTCCAACTTCTCTTGTTGATGTAGAGAAAGTTGGAGCTTCTGTTAGGATTACGGTGGAGGGAGCCACTTGTTGTAAAAATTCAACTGCAGAAAATTTCTCTCTTTTCTTTTGTTCAAGGATCTCATCCTTGCTCACACCCTCTCCTTTTTCCTGGGGTTGGGCACCCAGATTCTCAGTCTCTCCTTTTTCCAAGCTCTCTAAGGCTTGACTCTCTGTTTATATTTCCTCTCCTTTTTCCAGGTCAGGAGCCTGACTCTCACTAATTATTCTCACTTCCTCACTCATATGGATTTGTGCACTTTGTCCTACAGAAGGAGGGGTTTGAGAAGTAGTGTCTTCATGGAGGGGGGTTACCCTTAAAATGGAAATTGGTTGGGTGTCCTCCATGGATGTGGTAGGAGAACTAGCTTCACTTGTACTTTGAACAAGTGGTTCTTGTGGGCTAGTTTCTGAAGAATGAACTTGGACAGTTTGAAGCATTATTCTAGTCTTTTGAGATTGACTAGTTTCTGTCCAAGCCATTAAGAGTATGGGCTCCTCTTGAGAAAGTTCAAGAGGATCAGAGATTATATTTTCAGAAGAATCAAGTGGAGGGGAAACAGGAGAATAATGGACAGTAGGGAGTGTTGGCTGTTTCTCAAGGGCAAAAGTTTGAGGAACGTCAATAGATGACCCTGTGTGTGCACTCCTTGTGTCACTCTTTTCTTGTATTTGATCTCTCTCAGTTTTTTCTTGTGCAGACTCTGTAACAGATGTCCCTGGTTGAGGACTTTCTTCAATGTCAATGTCCTTTTGGGAGGACATTGACAGTTTACTGTCTTTCCTTATAACCTCCATGGCCTTTTGGGAGGCCATGGATTGTCTTTGTCTAAGGGTGACAAGTATCTTCTTTCTCTGAGGTGCCACCTCAGCTTCTTGTTCTCCCTCAGCCTCACTAGCACCCTCTGTTGTTTTTCTCTTTATTGGAAGCTTTTTGGCTTTTCTGGTATATGCAACCACAATCTTTTGGGAGACTGTGGAGGGGGCTTTGGATTGTGATTGAGAAGTTATTGGGGGATTAGTTGGTGTTTGTGTGGTATCCCCAAAGAATTGCAAAGAATATGTGGTTGGAAGAGTGTCACTGAGAAAGTTTCTCCTGACAGTAGGATAGAATAGAGGTACATTTACCTTTGCCTCATACTTCTTCAAATCACTAACTTCTCTTTTAGTCTACAAAACTGTAGGCACAACTTGCATACTAGCAATATTAAGATTAGGTATTAAGTGATTTGCAATCATCATTAAAAACCTAGCATAATAAATTTTAGTTTTGTTGCCAGTTTTAAGTTTTTCAATCAAATTGTGCAAAATCAAAAGCCCTAAATTATGCCTATCATACAACACACTATATGCAATTTGTTGTGAAATAGTGGTGATGGCATCATATCCACTGCATTTTGAAGTAAAGGATTTGGTTATAATGTCAAAGAACAATGACCACTTTGGCCTAAGATAGGGACGTGTGATGGTCCCAACAGAACTTATATCAGTTTTGTAGTTTAAGTCTTTAAACATACCTATAAGTTCTTCATCAGAGGCAAGGGGGTCATAGTTTTCCCTTATGGGTAAGTGAAGTGCAATATTAACCGTGGTATTAGTAATAGTATAGTCTGTGTTTTCATACCTGAAACTTACCTGTGGAGAGTCATCACTTTCATCAGTGATTGTTGCAGTGCTCCACATAGTTGATATTACTTCTGCAGCTTGGATGGGAGTTTCATAAATGGCGTATTGTAGTGGAGAGTTCTTTAGGAAATCCACAAAGGGGTAGTATTTTGCTTCAAAATCATATTTATCAGCCACCCCTGCATGGTTAGTCTTGATAAAATCGAACTCACCAAACTTGAAGCACACTGTTTTTGCCGCCATTGAAGAGATCTGTAAACTTGTGAAGAAAGCTCAAAGCGAGGTTAAATTGCAGAGTATTTGAGAGAGAAATCAAATTGCAGAGTTTGATACTTGTGATTACAAACATGTTTGAAATTACTTTTATTAAAGTATGAGAGACGTTTGCTATTCAAAGATCATGAGTAACTACCAATTTACCCTTTTTCAGAGATTGCCCTAATCTCTGATTGACCCATGTGATAAGAGATTGACCCGATTAGTCTCCGATGAAGTAATTACTCATCGGGGACTAAGGTAATCTCCGATGAAGTAACTCATCGGGGACTAATGTAATCTCCGATGATGTAAATGTACTCATCGGGGATTAGGGTAATCTCCGATGAAATAACTCATCGGGGACTAATGTAATCTCTGATGATGTAAATGTACTCATCGGGGATTAGGGTAATCTCGGATAAAATAACTCATCGGGGACTAATGTAATCACCGATGATGTAAATGTACTCATCGGGGATTAGGATCAATCTCCGATGTTATAATTTTGATTAGTCAGGGACTAACCATTTTACTCATCAGAGATCAAATAACCATTTTCCAACAACCATATTGATGATTATTAGCTACATTTTTCTATTTTATTAAATTTAAAACAGCTTCTTTTTCAAGAATTAATTTTCCTAGCTTCATGCAACTGTTAAACAACTTGAAAGTTTAAAACTTAATTTTTAGAACCATAATTTAACATTCCTAGTTCAGAAACTAGTCTGTTAAATGTAGATTCATCCAAAGGTTTTGTAAAAATATCTGCAAGTTGTTTATTAGTTACAACCCAGTGCAATTCAATATTCCCTTCACTAACATGTTCCCTAATGAAGTGATATCTTATATCTATATGTTTAGTTCTTGAATGTTGCACTGGATTTTCAGTTATGGCTATGGCACTAGTGTTATCACAATAAATTGGGATTTTGGATAGTGTCATACCATAGTCTAGGAGTTGATTTTTGATCCACAAGATCTGTGCACAACAACTCCCAGCTGCAATGTATTCAGCTTCTGCTGTTGAAGTAGAAACTGAATTTTGTTTCTTGCTAAACCAAGAAACAAGTCTGCCTCCAAGAAGTTGGCAGCTTCCACTTGTGCTTTTCCTGTCAAGCTTACACCCTGCATAATCAACATCTGAATAACCAATTAGTTTAAAATCAGATTCTTTGGGATACCATAATCCAAGATTTGGGGTACCCTCTAGATATCTGAGTATTCTTTTTACAGCAATCAAATGTGACTCTCTAGGGTCAGCTTTGACTAACCTGTAATAAATTCAATCTCCAAAGGACTAATAAATTTAAAACAACTTGTTGAACAAACTCAACAAGTATTCCAGCAGTACATACAAATGAAATGAATCTATCTCTTTATTATAATGACTAATTTACAAACAAAAGATACTACTGCTAGCTACAATACTAAAGTGTTACAAACCAACACTTTTCTGTACATTTGTATTCCTAAGTATTCTAAGAACAATCATCATCAAATGTTTATAAAACCTAACAGATAACCATACATAGGGAATTCTCTCATCATCTATCTTGCAGTGCGAGGCATTTCTTATTGTCTTCTTATTCTTATGGACAGTGCTAGACTTCAAGAACTCTGTTTGTTAGAGACACAAGCATGGTGTTTTAACTACTGATAAAAAGAAATATTTGGAAGTTAATAGTTTGTTTACTAGGTGGACATCAACATTTCTTACTCTCATCTTGGATAGCCTTTTTAGAATAAATGACAATAACTACTGATGTTGAAAACATGCTTTAAATCATACTTTTGGAAGTGAATAAACAAGGTATTTTACAAACATGGCATGAATAATGGAACAAAATAGTACAGGAATAGAGCAGGACTTTAATATAGTGTTTTTACCTCTATGGCTATGAAGAAGAAGTTAAAAGCTTGGGTTGTTCTTCGAGAAAGATAGTTGCTCTTAGAAGTGAACCTGGAATTTATGTGGGTGGTTAGATGTATAGAAAATTTATAAAAGTGAGGCTAGTGTTGTACTCCAAATGATATAGCTAAACAACAAGAGTAGTTGGATTATTTGTGAGTAGATTTCAGCCGTTGGCTGTATTAGGCAGTAACAAGCTTTAGAATAAAATGATTGGTTTGAAAGGCCAGTGTTACGGTTGCTAAAAGTCAGTTAGACATCTAATAACCCACAATTTAGTGTACTGGTGGAGTTGATTTACTAGTTGATGGGTCACGTGCAATAACTCTAATATAATATAATTATATCACTTGTCTCACGGCAGTCCTTGGTTCAAAAAATAGACACTGTAGCTCACCTGTGAACCGTTTTCCTTCCTCACGTGATAATTATAATAATTTCTAGTTAGTACTTGGATAAAAAGTATTCATTTAAAGATTTGAGTTCAAAAATATATTTACAATCTTTTGGACATCACATTGCCATAGAAACTTTCATTCAAGATATGAATTCATTATTCATACCGAACGTAAATTAAACCTTCATACATAATATGTATTAATCATAATATGAATTTATTATTCGTAGAACAAAAAGCTATTTTAAATTTTCGGGTTCTCACAGCTAATGAAACCATTTTCCTAGATTATTCCTTGACATCTAAGGCCTACAGGGTTTACAACAAAAGGCTTCAGGTGGTGACAGAGTCAATAAATGTAGTTTTTGATGATCAAGCAATTTCTGGCCTTGAAGACCCTAGTTTTATGAAGAGCTCAGATTTGAAAATGAAGATGAGATTTATGATTAAGAAAATGAAGTTGATGTGTGCAAACAAATGGAGAATTTGAGCAAGCAATGCACCATCAGGGAATAACTTAAACCCTAATTTAAGCATAAATTCAAGGGCAATTTTCTCAGAAGCTGGTAGCACATTCTTAGGGGGAGGAAATGAAGATCATGCAAATTCATCTAGACTTCCTCCTCAGAAAAAAAATGGTCAAGAAATCATCCAATATAATTGATAATTGGTGAACCAAATCAAAGAGTTCAAAACCAGAAGGACTACATTAAATGAATGTATATATGCTTGTGACGACCCTAAAATCCCACACAAAACTCGGGCATCATCAGTAGAAGGAAAATAGTCAACAATACATCCATACAAGATTAATATACTAAGTATTAATAGTATATCCTTACAAAATTCAGAGTATAAATATTGCAGCGAAAACTAATATATTACAACAACTGTAACTATTCTCCTTGGGTGCTCTTTATAGTCTAATCAATTCTTTCCCTTCCTTTCTTGTCATGGTATAGTGTCTAACTCAGGTCCTGAAAATCATAAACTAAACAAGAATGAGCAATTTATGCTCAGCAAGTATACAAACACGGAGGAAAATAAAATAAAATCTCTGAAGTGCTTAACAATAGTACAATTATGTTTGTGAGGTTTGGATGAAACAATACCACCACCTTGGAGTTTTCATAAAATTTCTAAGGATCTCAGACGATAACACAATCATATGATCCTTCTTGAATAAAATGACCTCTTATCCATCGGGGGCTAAACCCGTTGGATCTGCTAACCATACCGTAATCAGTGGGTCAAACTGTACAACATGGTCCTCTAGTGAACTATGTAGTCACATTAAATCCTCTAGGTTAGGTGATAGAACACATCAACACCTTCACTTTCCTCTTGCCAACTACGTGGCATGTTTCACATTTTAAGGAACATAACAGTTTCCTTGCTTGAAACATAATAGTTTCATCATTTTGCACAGATATAATAGTGTAAAATAAGTAATAAATCAAAGTGCAGTTATATCCATGCACTTTCATTCATATCATACTAGCAGAAATTAAACTATAGCATTCTGATTTACAAGAAAATCTAAACATAAAAGTCATAACCTTGTACGCATGTCGAATCAATTAATCATGCACTTAATTGAAATAAGCATAAGAGTGAGAATATTCTTGCCTTTGTCCTTAGCTCTGTAAAACATGTATGCTATCATACCTCTGTAAAACATGTATGTTGACATAACATGAGAATATATGCTTTGAATATAAATGTGACTATGTACATATGTGATGTTCGTGCATTTCTTATCTCTTTAATGTTTTAATTAAATCATTTGGTGTGTTGGGAATTGAGATTTTTAATTTAAACAAGCTTGAGGGATTTTTTTTCAGACTGATAAATATCCATATAATTCATTAGGGGATACATTACTTTTCAGGAAATAAATTTTGGTCCATTAGGGGATAAATTACCCGTCAGGGGATAATTTGGCCATCAGTGGATAAATTGGTCATGAGGGGATAAATTACCCATCAGGGGATAATTTACCCATCAGTGGATAAATTGTTCATCGCCAAACTTGTCAGTAAATCTATTTGACTGTTGCCAAAGTCACTTGGGTGTCGCCAAACTCTCTTGGTTGTCACCAAACTCATCGCCAAACTTTAACAAGTCAGCGCCAAACTCGTCGCCAAACTTTAACAAGCCAGTGCCAAACTCGTCGGAGACTAGTATCTTTGTTTTTCGGAGACTAAGTAATTTTTCCTTTCGGAGACTAACATTTTTTTGTTCATCGGGGACTAACCAAAAATTGTTCATTGGAGACTAATTTTTATATACTTTCGGAGACTAACTTTTATGCTATCAGAGACTAATTTATATACTATCGGAGACTAATTTTTATACTCTATCAGAGACAAATTCTAACTATAAAAGACTAAGTTTAGAACCTGTCTCGGTTATAGTGGTGACTTTTTCATTCTTTAATGAATGGTGTTATCAATAGATAACCTTACATAGGTTATTCCCTCATCATTTTTTTACTCAGTTTGTATTATTCTTCTTACAAGGCACACATACACACAGTTGAAAACATATACTATTACAATCTACTGTAGTTTTTTTTTCCATAGTTGCAGGGTCATGTAGTTCTTATTTTATCTTTAGAGAGGTTGACAGAGAAAACGTGAGTATTCCTTATTATTTTCTTATTCTTATGGACACTGTAAAACTCCAAGAACTCCAATTGCCTATGTCACAAGCATGGTGTTTTACCTACTGATATAAAAACTGTTTGGAAGTTAATATAGTTGTATAGTTGGTATGTTTCAATATTTCCTTTATTCTTTTCTTTTAGCATGCAAAACTAATAACTCCTGATGTTATGGGTATGTTTTTAAAACATGCTTTTTGAACAAAATGTTTTACAATATGATATGAATGAATAAGGACAGAAATCAAAACAGAACAAAACATACGATTGGTATAAAGCTTTTAAAGAAGGAATTGAGATTCTTGTTTTGTTCTTGAAAAGGACAACTGCTCTTGAAAAGGAAGAATGAAATTTATGTGGGTGTCGGATCGAGAGAATTTTTGGAAGTGAGGCTAGGATTACACATCAAGTGATGCATTTGTAGTGCTTGCAAATCAACTAGAGCAGTTGGATCATTTTGATGAATAATTCTCAGTCATTGGTTAGATTGGCTAGAAATATGTCTTTGGGGTGATGTGATTGGCTAGCTTGGCCGGTGTAGCTACTGCCAAAATATCAGCCAATCACTTATGATAGCTGACATTCAGCTGGACAAAAAACCTTCTCTTGTAGGTATCCTTGCACAACAAGTATCCTTTTTAAAATATATTTATATGCATAACCAGGTTGGTAACCATGCTTAGACTGTACAGTTAAATTGGTTCATCAATGGATACATTGCATGCAGCCAACTTCCCGAAATATTGAGGTTATATCATCTGCACACCATAGTCTCTAGGTCAGCAATGTACACTGTCATTTTTATTTTCTACATTGTGTTTCCCAAGGTCTCTCCTCTTTCTTGTTCACACTTGATTAAAATAATCATTTAAAGATTGGGATTGATATATTCATATTACCAACTTATAATAATCGATTATTTTGGACATCACATTGACATAAAACTCATGCATTAAATATTCATACATCATAGGAAATTAATCCGATTTACACTTTATTCCTATTTAAAATTCTGGGTCCTCGCAATGCTTGTTTTCTCTTTTAGACTGAACCAAAGAATGTTAAAGAAGCCTAGCAAGATGCTGATTGGATCATGGAAATACAGGAGAAATTAAATCAATTTGAGAGAAGTTTGGGAATGAAGATGATGTGGATCTTCTAGACTCTTCATATGATAAAGTTGAACCCCACAAAGCTACCTTTGCGGTGGATAATTCAATATCTGCTGAGGAAGCCTTATCAGAGGATAATGCAGTATCAGTGGATAATGTTACATCAAAGGATACTACATCAGCTCCACTATCAGTGGATAATGAATCAAAAGATATCTCAAACTTCAATTCAGAAATATCCACTGATTTAGGGGAACCTTCTAAAAAAGCTGAGAGTACTGTACACCATGGAGGACAAGGAACAAATGAAGCTTCTTCTTCAAGAAGATTGCCTCCATAGATTAAATGGACAAGAGATTATCCTATGGAGAAGATCATAAGAGATCCAACTGAAGGTGTTAAAACCAGAAGTGTTACTCAGAATGAATGTCTCTATCTCAACTTTTTATCACAGATGGAACCTAAGAAAGTTGAAGAGGCATTGAAAGATGCTGATTGGTTGATTGTTATGCAAGATAAACTCAATCAGTTTGTGAGAAACAAAGTCTATTGACTAGTGCCAAAACCAAGGAACAAATCAATAATTGGTACTAAATAGGTCTTTAGAAACAAGCTGGATAAAACTCATACAGTGATAACGAATAAGGTTAGACTGGTTGCAAAAGGTTATTCACAAGAAGAAGGGATTGCGTATGATGAAACCTTTGCACCAGTAGCAAGATTGGAAGCAATTAGGATATTTCTAGCCTATGTTGTTCATGCAAATTTGAAAGTGTACCAGATGGGTGTAAAAAGTGTCTTTCTTAATGGAAAACTACAAGAAGAGGTGTATGTCCAGCAACCTCCTAGCTTTGAATATCAAAAATTTTTGAATCATATCTAAAGGTTAGACAAATCACTTTGTGGACTTAAGAAAAAACCAAGAGCATTGTATGATACTTGTTAGAGCAATATAAGCTCAAATGTTTGTAGAAGGGGGGGGGGGGATGAATACAAACACCTAAAACTTTTCGCTATTTTAAACTTAAAAACGCTTACTGGAAAACAGCTGCAATAAACAGAAAACCTATAAGAAATGAAGACACATATTCAAGTTAAAATAGTTATATTAAAACTTGGGGTTTTTCTGGAAATCTGTATAATCACAACTGTGATTTACAGCTACAAATTCTGTGTTTAAATACATAGCTTCTCACACTCACTAGCTTCTAACTTTCTTTGAAATATTTCTCCAAGATCTATTACAAAGCTTCTCTCTAGTGTTTGTGTGCTTCGGTGTTTGTTTGATCTGTTGGAAAGATTCAATCTCTATGTGTTTTTTATTTGTAATGAGAACTCCGTTGCTTATATGTTGATCAGTGGACGAAATCACGTGCTTGAGACGTGCTGCTTTTCTCAACTTAGCCGCAAGTATGTCACATCGTAGCCCTATGTGTCAGACTGCTGCATGCTTTGTTGCTTCTTTTTCTTCCCCTGATCTGTGAGCATTTAATGCATGAGAGTTCTCATTGGATTAAGAAAAAACTTCAAGAAATATCTTTCCAGTTGATATTTCTTGCTTCTGTAACACGTTACGTTGATTTCTGTGTAAGTACTGATGACGGGTACATGCTGTCATAACGATCCACTGACTATTAGCCCTGATGCTTATTGACTGGATCAGGGCTTCAACCTTCACTTGAGGTTCACTCAGTGCTTCTTGATCCTGATGGTTATAACTGACGCCATACACTGATGGCTTCCACTAATGTCATGTTGGTCATTCCCCCTGACGGGTTACCCTGATGGGTTGGACTGACACTGACATGTCCTGAAGTATTTTCCTGACGGGTTTGTCTGCCTTCGTCATCCCCTGACAGGTTTCCCTGATGAGTTCCCCCTGATGGGTTCCCCTGATGGTACTTAATCGACACAACATTGTTTAGAATATCTGATGTGCGGAATACTTTGAATGTTAACAAGTAACATCAGACATTCTTCTTCACTTTAACAAGTCCTTTGGATGTTTTTGTTTTCTGACTTGCCTTGTGAAGTTATTGACCATCCACTGATGAATAAGTTCATCATCAATTGATGCAAAACATGTGCTGATCTTAAGGTTTACAAAATACCTCAAGTATTTACAGTTGCACAATTTATTACATAATCATCATCATCATCATTTAACTCTAACAATCTCCCCCTATTTATGTTTATCAATTTGATAACCATAAATCCCTAGATGCACTGATGATGATGTCAAAATCAATACTAAATACATGAAAGAATTTTGAATGATTAATAAAAGAATTTATGTACAAGTGTTTTCCTATAACAATTACAAAAAGAATGTTGTATTAGACATCAGGACCCCTTTTCCTTTTTGCTGAGACAAAGGGCAATGGATGACTTGATTCCATCAGTTGGGAGTCACTTCCAAGGCCTTATCTTCTTTGATCTGGGTTTTGATCAGGAATCCTTAGTATGTTGTCTTCTCCTCCTGCTTCCAGTTGCTCCAGCTCCCTTTGAAGAAGTTTTCTGAAATTGACAATGTTGACATTGCTGTTGGATTCCAAAGCTTCAAGGACATATTTTATTTCTAGAACATTGGTTGCAGCCAGTTATGACCAGTAGAAGGTAATGATCTCCCCCTTCTTATCTTTGAATTGAACACCCATGGGGCTAGTGATCATTTTTGGATATTCTTTAAATCCCTTCACTGGTGGCACATCCCTTACTGCAGTGTTCCCATCATCAGCCTTGGTTTCTTCAATCTCCTTTAATACTTTCTGAGTCAGTTGGAATCTGAACTGGATGACATGTTCATTTTTGTGATAAGCTATTTGGCTTAGAACATGCATCGCTTCCTCCAGGTCGAGGCCATCAACGTCTTTGATCCTTATGCTTTTCTCCTGCCCATCAGTGGATCTATAGAATAATTTCAGAGGTCTTTCCAAGGCTGTGGGCAGGCTCCTTTCATCGTTGATGGCTCTCCTCAACTTGTCGATCATCCCTCTCAAGTCTCTGTTAGCCTTTAAAGATTTCGTGATAAGGTTTAGGATCAGTCCTAATTGTTTAGCATCCATTCTCCTAAACCAGTCCATTGTAACATTGAATTCTGACCCACTCTTTAGTTGTACTGTTATCAGCTAATCCCTTTTATTGTTGAACCTGACATCTATACTTTTTATGGAGAACATAAATGTCAGGTTTTTGCGCCTTTCTTCTTTGAGGGATTCAGCTAGAGTGGATGGACCATATGCTGTGATAATGGGAGAAGGTGCTTGATCCTTGGCTTTAGATGACTTGGATTTGGTGGCATCAGGGTCTTCGGTTTTGTCTTGATTTTTATCCCCTGATGCACCTTTAGGTTTCTGAGATCTTTTTGGCTGAGGTTTCCTGGAGGTCCTAGGCCTGACACCCTTCTTCTTCTTTGCTTCCTCCTGTTCCTTTGCCATTTCCCTCTCTTCATCTTCTTGAAGTTGCTGTGCAAATAGTGCATCAGCTTCCACTAGCTTTTTATCTTGAGGGTAGACCAACTCCACTTTCCCATCAATTATAGCTTTAACGGGTGTTGGAAAGTGGGTTGTCTTCATGGCATCTCCAAGTAGCTTAGGCCCTGATTGAGTATTTGATTTCTTCTTTGGTTCCTCAATCAAGATACTCTTGCCTTTATTCTTGGATTTTGGAGCAGGAACAGGAGTAGTCACATCCCCTGATGGTTGACTTGAATTCTCAGCAACATCCCCTGACGACTGCTTGGTTGATTTCTCCCCCTTTTTGACAGCATCATCAGTGGGAGTTGAGAGTCGGGATGTGACTTGAAGAACTTGTTGCAAAGTACCAGCCATGGATTGTTGTAGAGTTTCCATGCTGGTCAGTTGGGAAGTGAGATTAGCAAGCTTCTTGTCTACAGTGTCAACTTGTTTCTTCATCCAGAGCAGGGTCTGGCTGGTGACCAGGGAGTCGACAACTTGCTGTACATTTTGTATCTTTGAAGAAAAATGTGTATACAATTTTTGATTTTCTATATCTATTGACTGACCGATCATGATCTGTGATTTTAACACTTTGATCAAGATGGGGTCAGTGGTCCTAGCTAACTCTTGCTTTAACAATTGTACAGTGTCTGACATTTGTTTTTGTTGAAAGTACAAATCAACTCCGATGAAATGGGAAAAATCATCTTGTGGAGCATCATATTCATCACTTTCAGAGGTAGAACTAGTATATATAGTAACTGTGTTTTCTCTCTGTTCTTTATTTACAAGGATCTCATCCTTATCTCTCTCATCCTCTCCTTTTTCTTTACCTACTAAGGCATCACTCTCATTCTCTCCTTTTTCTTTGCCTACTAAGGCAGTACTCTATTGCTCTCCTTTTGCCAAAGTCCTCTCAAGGGATTGACTTTGCCTCTCTGCACTAAGTATTCTCTCAGTCTCACTCAAAATTGTCCTAGAGGGGCTCCTATGGGCTTGGAAATCATCAACTGTGGCCAGTTCAAGTGATGTATGTACAAATTCTGGTTCCATAATTGTGATAGGAGTAGGAGAAGAAGTAAAGTGTGTATGTATAATTGGAGAAGTGTATGTTTCTATAGAGGAAGTACATACAATTGGGGGTACATAAAGAGTTATTGATGTAGTATGTACAGTGGAGTGTATGTCCCCTGTCTGATCGTCAGTGTTTGTATCAAGTAAAAATGAGTCAACCATTTGAGAGTGTTGACTACCAAACACTGTGTCAGAGAATGTTGGCTCCTCCACGTATTGAGAATGTGGAGAATTTGATAGTATGACACTTAATGTTTGTGTCATTATATCTGAAGAAATTTGAGGAACGGAGAAAGAAGGAAGTGGTGTAGATGGGAGTGTTGGCTGAATCACTGAACGAGGAGGTGATTCATCAAAAGATGCTGTAGAAGAATGCTTATGACTCATGTTGATCTTATTGAGAAGCTCCTGAGCTACAACATCTTGAGTGGTGTGTGCACTCACTGTGTCAGATATCTGCAAGTGGCTCTCAGAGACCCTGATGGTAGGTTCATCAGTGTTTATGGTCAGTGTATGTGACTCACTCAACTGTGTCCTTGGTTGAGGACTATTTTCAATAACTAATTCCTTTTGAGAGAAACTAGTTAGGAATATGTTTATTTCCTTATCAAAAGCAGTATCCTTTTGAGAGGATACTACCTGGTCAGGCTGTTGGGTAACACTCGTGGTTCCCTTATTCTTCTTACGCCTGTAGCCAATCACTCTCTCTCCTTGCTCCCCCTCAGTTAATGTGGTAACTTCACTAGGTTTTCTTTTAATCCCAATAGTCTTTTGGGAGACTATGGGTTGGGCTGTTGAGAGTGGTTGGGAAGAAATTGGTTGTTCTACTTGGGTAGGTAGAGAGGTGGTTGTTTTCTCTGCCGTAGTAGATGAAGGTGAAGAATGTATAGTTTGAGAAGTAGAAGGTGAAGAATTTACTACCAGTACCATATGCTGCGGAAGTGCAAATGGTTCGGTTGTATACGATTTCTTCATTATTTTTACAAACAATTTCTTTGTTTGCTTGTATGTCTGTACAGCTATATCATTCTCAAAAGAAAAATTAGTAATTTGATCTTTAATAATCATGTACAAAAACCTAGCATAATATACTTCAGTTTTCCTATTATTAAAATTACCTAATTTATTTACAAGGTCATCAAAAATTATTTTACCTATATTTATATTTACATTTTTAATTATGGCGTATGCTATTTTCAAGGTTAAGGAGGTAATAACCTCAAAGTTAGAACACTTACCTGAGAACGCCTTGGTGATTGTATCAAACAGGTAGGAGATCTCCCGCTTA
This sequence comes from Centella asiatica, assembly GCA_014636745.2. Lineage (NCBI taxonomy): Eukaryota > Viridiplantae > Streptophyta > Magnoliopsida > Apiales > Apiaceae > Centella > Centella asiatica. The sequence goes on from CM025781.1 coordinate 26,490,674, forward strand.
ACATTCACCCTCTTGAGGTATTTGAACTTTAACACTGTGTTGGGAGCAGCGTTATAGCCCAATTCCCTCAAGAAATCCAGTAGGTCTGCATCACTGGGTGAGTCCACCAGATCTTGAGTAGGTAGTCCCAAAGTAGAGTTAAGTCTAGAAGGGGTTATTTTCCCTTTCTTAGAGGAAACTTTGAATGAGATTCCCTTGACCGCACCAGGCCTAGTGGTGGAGTACATGAACTTGGCACTCGTCCATAGTTGAGACAGTGCTTCCCCTGACATTTCTTCATCGGTAAAGATGGCTTTATTATACTCTGAGTTGTGTAGATAGTTCATTATTGGTTTAAAGCATTCATTTACCTCATCAATGTCAGAGAAATCCACATAGTTCGTGGGTGGGACTGTCAAGTTTGTCGGAATCTGTAGGCGTGCCATGGATGCTTTGAAGATTTGAAGTTTTAGGGTTTACGTGAAAACGAGAGAGAAAAAGAAAGAAAACTTGAGCAAATATTAGAAAAAGCTTAAAATTTTTTAGGAGTTTTAAAAAGTAGGAGAGATAGAGTATTAATACCCGCCTATTGACGTTTGAAAACTTCTCTTGAAAACACGCCATCAGGGAGTCAGTTCAGTTTCTGTGATGACACGTCATCAGTGAGAGAAGATCTTAATGTTGAGTTGTCATCACTTAACTGACCGTGACTCCCAATGCAAAAAAAAAAAATTTAAAACTTACCCTTATGATTTACTGTATATACATACCCTGACCCTGATGCACAAGACGGACACCCTGATCCTGACGCACAGGTCGGACACCCTGACCCTTACGTACGAGTCGAAAACCCTAACCATGACGAGCGAGCCGGACACCCTGACCCTGACGAGTGAGTCGGACATCCTGACCCTGATGCGTCTTTAAGGAAACCCTGCCCCTGATGCATCAGTCAAAACAAAAACAAAGCAGCAAAATGCAGAATATACAAGTATATACATATTTACAATTTGAACATATATAACCACATATCAATTGATTTTATCACGAACTTATGAAATGAGTTAAGAAATACCAGAACTTAGGAATTTGACTCTGACCCTGATGCATAATTCACCATAACCAGCTCTCCCACAAGATTTGAAAATGTGGCTTCAACAAGAGTTTTAGTGAATATGTCTGCCAGCTGCTAATTTGAAGGTACAAACTGTAGTTCAATATTCTCATTCATAACATGTTCCCTGATAAAATGATATCTGATTTCTATATGCTTGGTTCTGGAATGTTGCACTAGATTTTCAGCAATGGCAATGGCACTTGTGTTATCACACCTTATTGGAATCTTGGAATAGATCAGACCATAATCCATTAGCTGATTTTTCATCCATAGAATTTGTGCACAACAACTTCCAGTTGCAATATATTCAGCTTCAGAAGTAGATGCAGAGATTGAGTGCTGCTTTTTGTTAAACCAAGATATAAGCCTTCCTCCTAGAAATTGACAGCTTCCCGTTGTACTCTCTATGTCAATCCTGCATCCTCCAAAGTTAGCATCAGAATATCCTAGCAATTCAAATCCAGACTCCTTTGGATACCAAAGTCCCAACTCTGTAGTGCCCTTGATATATCTCAAGATCCTTCTTACTGCCATGAGATGAGATTCCTTTGGGTCAACTTGATATCTTGCACAAAGACATGTTGCAAACATTATGTCTGGCCTGCTTGCTGTCAGATACAGCAATGATCCAATCATTCCCCTGTCAATCTTCAAATCAACTTTCTTTCCATTCTTATGAGGGTCAATCTGGGTTGCAGTGGCCATAGGTGTCTTTGCTACTTTTGAGTCCTCCATATCAAATTTCTTGAGAAGTTTTTTGGCATATTTTGTCTGATGAATGTAGATTCCATCAGAGGCTTGTTTAACTTGCAATCCCAAAAAGTAAGATAACTCACCCATCAAGCTCATTTCATATTTGCTTTGTATGAGTTTGGAGAACTTTTCACACAGTCTTGTGTCAGTGGATCCAAAAATAATATCATCAACATAAATTTGAACCAAAATAAGATGACCTTGGTGTTGTCTGAAGAACAATGTTTTGTCAATGATACCTCTTGAAAACTTGTTTTCCACCAGAAACTTTGACATTGTGTCATACCAAGCTCTAGGTGCTTGCTTCAGTCAATAAAGTGCCTTTTCCAGTTTGTAAACATGATTTGGAAACTTTGAGCAGTCAAACCCTGGAGGTTGTTGGACATACACCTCCTGCTCCAATTTCCCATTTAGAAAAGCACTTTTCACATCCATTTGATATACTTTAAAATTTGAATGTGCTGCATAGGCTAAGAAAATTCTTATAGCCTCAAGTCTGGCTACTGGTGCAAAGGTCTCATCAAAGTCAATCCCTTCTTCTTGAAGATATCCTTTTGCAACCAGTCTTGCTTTGTTTCTTACAACAATGCCAGCTTCATCCATCTTATTTCTGAATACCCACTTAGTACCTATTATAATTCTTTCTGGGTTTAGGTACAAGCTTCCATACTTGATTTCTTTCAAATTGATTTAGCTCTTCCTGCATAGCCAAGATCCAGTCTGCATCTTGAACAGCTTCTTCAAACTTCTTTGGCTCAATTTGAGAAAGAAAGCAAGCATATAGGCATTTATTAGATGTTACTTTCCTGGTCTGCACTCTCTTGCTTGGGTCACTAATAATCAGATCTGATGAGTGACTTCTGGCCCATTTAGGATTAGAGATGTGTCTTGATGAGCTTGCTTGACTATCATCTCTTCCCCCTAAGCCTGTGCTCCCAGCTTCTGCTGAAAACTCTCCCCCTGAATTAGTGGATAATTCAAGGTTCAAGTTATCCCCTGATGGTGCATGTCCTGATGAATGATCCCCTGATGAAGTATCTCCTGATCTGTTGTCCAGGAAATTGACTCTATTTGCTGAAGCGGCTTCTACAATGTTTCGATTGACATCAGAAATGGATAAATTCTCCATTTGTCTGCACTCATCAGCTTTAGTCTCTTGATAATCATTTTCATATTCATTTTCAAACCTGAGTTCTTCATGAAAACCAGGGTCTTCAAGTCCAGAAATCTCTAGATCATCAAAAACTACATTTATGGACTCCATCACCACCTGAAATCTTTTGTTGTAAACCCTATAGGCCTTGGATGACAGAGAATAACCTAGGAAAATTGCTTCATCAGCTTTTGGATCAAATTTTCCTAAGTTCTCACCAAAATTCCTCAAAATGAAACATTTGCATCCAAAGACATGAAGGAACTTGATGCTTGGTTTTCTCCCTGTCATTAGCTCATATGGTGTCTTATTGTGAGCCTTGTTGATTAGAGATCTATTCTGAGTAAAGCAAGCAGTGGAAATTGCTTCAGCCCAAAAATAGATGGGAATCTTTGCCTCTGCTAGCATTGACCTAGCAGCTTCTATCAGGGTTCTATTTTTCCTTTCCACTGCACCATTTTGTTGAGGAGTCCTTGGTGAAAGTAATATGCCCTCAAGCCAATCACGTTAGACATGATGGAACATTTATTTTGTAATCTTATTCATTTATTAATAAAAGAATTATTTATTCAAAGGCGTTTATTTATATGTTTAAGCTGTTAAATATATTAACCCATAGTTTAGAGTTATATTTTAGGATCGTGATGAGATCATGCTAATGAGATTTAAAATATGTTAACTCGAAACTAAAAATGTTTCTAATCGTAAGATCACTAATAAGGGTGTTAGTGAATCCGGAAAGATTAGTACATACTGTGCTTGCTCTTAACAAAAGGATGATTGATCTCATAATCATTTGTGTGACGACATTAAAGTAAGTATGTAGGTGCTTATTAGAGAATAAGTTCATTGAACGTGACTCGCTTAAATGGACACCTAATGGAGTTTTACCTGGTTGTCAATAGGAGTTCATTTAGTGATAGTTGTACAAGTGATCCTTAGACTTGAGATCGTTGCGGTTATCTTGTGTACACTAAATTATACTTTGTCATATATCTTAACTCAAGCAGTGTATATAAGTGTATGTTCGGGTATAATAAAGTATAGATGGAGATAAGTGAATGATCAACAAAGGATCTACTGCTTCCAGTAAAGGGAGAGAATGTTCTATTCGATTCTATTAGTGACAACTCAGGAATCTCTGGCCAGAGTGAAATGATAATTAGAATGTGTTTCTAATTGACATTATATTGAGTTATGCATCTATGAATCGGAATGCATATGATTAAATAAAATAAGACTTGACAGTAATTCCATGTCTTATATTTAATCGGGACATTGTATGGTAGAAGGATTGAATTGTACGGTAATTATTCACTGAATAGGTTCTTTGTGATTAAACGTTGATTTCATATTATCCGGATAGTCATGATATGCTGAGAGGTATCCCTCATGATGTAGAATAAGTATAATTAATATAATTAATTATATTTAATGAATTAAAGTGTTTAATTCGTATAAGTAAAATTATAATAGTTCTAATTTAATTTATTTCTACAACCGGCTTAATATTGAACCTAAAGGGTCATACCATAAAAGGGAAATAATAAATTATGAAGATATTGAGAAATAATAATAATTAAGTAATTTAATTTGTACCATGGTGGAATAAATTAAATAGCTTAATATATATAATTTAGTATTTTAGAAATACTAATTCTAAATAAATAAGAATTATTCTTATATTATTATTATTTAATAAATAATCCAATTCCTAACTAGTCTAGGAATTAGATTAAAAAGTGGTGTTATTATTTAATAATAAAGAATCCAATTTCTAAATGGTTTAGGAATTAGATAATGGAGTTTTATTATTATTTAATAAATAACCAATTCCTAAATAGTTTAGGAATTAGTTTAGGGGTTGTCTATGTAAAGAGACTTATAATAGATTAAACCCCAACTGAAATAATAATTGGTAGCCTCCATAATATTTGTCACCAAAATATTGTGAGAGAAATCCAATATTCTTCATAATCAAAATTCTCTGGTAGATCACCTTTAGAGAGTACTACACATTTGAGTAGTAAACGTTGGATCCAGTGGAACAATCAAGAACATGGAATAAATTGCAAGACGGATTAAGGTGATCGATTGGAGCGTGAAGGATAAAGATTGTGGTTTTAATTCGTGCGTAAAGATTCTACATCAACGTCGTCGAATTTACAACGGTATGATTTTAATCCTTCCTCAATTAATAATATTGTATAAGGTGATTCCTGGGATTGCAGAAAAATTTTAAAATTGCAATTTTTATGCTTCCGCTTCGTTGTCTATAATTTTCTGCACTAACACTTGGAGCAGAAAATGTATGATTTATGCCTTTCTCCACACAAAATCCCTCAACAGCTGCATTCTTGAATTCAGTTCCATTATCTGTTCTCAACATTCTAACCACTGACCCTGATTCTGTTTCCACCTTCTTGATATGGTCAATAATTTGTTGAGATACTTCTAATTTAGCATGCTGAAACTTTACCCAAGTGTATCTGGTGTAGTCATCTACAATGACCATTGCAAATCTTTTCTTTGACACTGACATAATGTTGACAGGGCCAAAGAGATCCATATGTAATAATTGAATTGGATCTTTGATCATGGTGGCTTCCTTGCCAACAAAGGATGATTTCCTTTGCTTCCCTTGTTGACATGCTGAACACAATCCTTCTTGGATAAACTCCATTTGGGATAGTGCAGTTACCAACTCTCTCTTCACTAGATCATTAATTGACTTCAAGTTCAGGTGAGAGAGCTTCTTGTGTCATAGCCTGCTTTCATCAGGAGTTGCCTTGCTGTAGAAACATGATTCTCCACTTACTGAATTAAAATCAGCAACATAAAGATCTCCATTTCTTATCCTTGACAAAACCAGCTTCCCATCACTTTCATTTGAGATTAGGCACTGATCTCCTTTGAAGGAAGTGAGGAATCCTTTGTTACTTAGTTGACTTATGCTTAGCAAATTGTGCTTGAGCCCATCAACCAGTTCTACATTTTCAAATGAGACATTCCCATTTGCTGCTTTGCCATAACCAAGAGTTAGACCTTTTCTGTTATCACCAAATGAAATTACTGGACCAGCCTTTTCTTGGAATTCTGTGAGCAGGGCTTTGTTTCCTGTCATGTGTCTTGAGCAGCCACTGTCTAGAAACCAGATTTAACTGCTTTTGACCTTTCCCTGCACACAAGAAAACATTTACTTTTTTTTGGTACCCAATTGGCTTTGGGTCCTCTAGGTTTAGTCACAATAATAGGTAAAACAGCTTTATCTTTATTGGAGGCTTTTGGTTTTGGCAAATTTAAAACTTTTTCCATTTTAGGAGCTTCAACATATGCTTTTGATTTCTCAACAGTTATCTTGCCATTATCCTTGGAGGAGCAGGTTTAACAGTTGGTAAATCATCAGCATATAAAATTGTGCCAGTCAAAATTTGTGGTTTTTCTTTGCATTGAAAAGATAAATGATTACAGTTACCACAATTCTAGCACACTTTTCTGGGGGCTTCATGAACAGAAGAATAATTGCTAGTTTTATTAACACCTAGCTTACCATTTCTATTCTTTTTGCTTTCCCCTGATAGGCCTTTTTCCCTTGACGGACTACAACGTCCTGATGCACTCTTTCCCCTTGACGACTGTGTATCCACTGATGCACAGTCTAGTTCTTTCCTAACTGGAGGATTAAGTGCTTTGGCAAGAATAGGTTTCTTGCCTCTCCCACCACTAGTGGAAGCTTCACTCACTGGGAAAACACTCCCAGATTCTAGCTTTGTATCTGCCTTAACAAGCTTGATAGATTGTATTGGCCTTTTTCCAAAGCTAGCTGTCATCTCAACCTCAATGGGAGGTTACTGCACAAGAGTCTCTTCATAGCCTAAACCAGCTTTTGGATTAGATTTCTGACTTTTTAAACGATCCTCCAGTTTCCTGCTAGACTCACTCCATCTCTTAATGACTTCCCTTTCTTGACTAAGAAGATTCGAGGTCCATTCATCTCTTTTGATAACACAGTCAAGAAGATTTTTAGTCCTTGAGAGTTCTTTTTCAAGACTCTCAAGTCTGGAGTTTTCTGATTCTAAAAGAGTGTTCCTAGTAGATAACTGAACATTTATTTTCTGCACTCACTCAGTTTCAACTACAGCACTCCTCAGGGTGTCATAGAGATCCTTTATCTCACAGGCCATTTCCTTAACAGTTTTAACACAATCATTTTTAGACATGTTAGAGGAAATTTTGAGGCTTACCTGTGAGCTGCTACTGTCAGTGGATGAGGCCATCAGGGCTAGGTTGACATACTCTTCATTTTCTTCTTCATCAGAGTCAGCCCAGTCCTTTCCCTCTGCAAATGTATGCTTTTCCCTTCTTATTAGCATTGAGAAGGTCAAAGTATTTCTTTTTGTAGTCCACAACAGCTTCTTTGTTTTTGGATTCACCATCTTTTGTGGCCTTGCGGCACTCATTTACAAAGTGGCCCAGCTCATTGCATTTGTAGCACTTTATTCTTGATTTGTCAATAAAGTTATTTGTGCTACTAGGTTTCCTTGCTGAAAATCTTTTAGATCCCGCAGGCTTTTGGAATTTCAGCTTGGAAAACCTTTTTGCAAGAAAGGCCATGGTTTCATCCAGCTCCTCTAACTCTTCCGGAGTATATTCTTCCTCCTTGGAGTCAACTTCTTTGTCCCCTTCTAAGTCAGCATCTTCTAGTTGCTGCTTCATCAAGACACTTGGTCTTGCTTCTTGTTTGTCCTTCGTGACAGCCATCAGGGCTACAGATTTAAGCTTTTTGGCATCCCCTGACATTTCAAATCTTTGTTGAACCTCTAGTTCATATGTCTTGAGAGTACATACAACCTATCCAAGTCTAGAAGATTCATGTCCTTGGATTCCCTGATGGCTGTTGTCTTAGGATCCCATGATATGGGAAGGGCTCTCATGAACTTTCTATTGGGTTTCGTATCATCAGACGCAGCGGAAAAATACGGTTTAAATAAAACAAAACGAAACCCAAACCCGAGGATCTATGCGAAACAGTTTAATACAGATAGTTCAAGATTTTACCGATTAAAAGTG
>CM025781.1:26504673-26515876 GCA_014636745.2 Centella asiatica
TGTCACAATCATTACATAATTGGCCACTAGGGCATACACTCTAACACTTTCTATTCACATCCTTGTTAGCATATGCCTTCCCATATAATCTCAAGTCATTTACCAACCTGTTAAATCTATCGAACATTTCAATGAGTGTTTCACCATTCTTCATTGTGAACCACTCATACTGCTGTGTCAACAGCTGCAATTTATTTTTCCTCATTTCCTCGGTACCATCACAAAGGATTTGTATGGTATCCCATATAGATTTAGACATTGTAAGATTCATGATACTATTCAGCATATCATCGTCTAAACCATTATATAAGATCCCAGTGACTTTAAGATCCTTTTTCTCCTTTTCTATTTCCTCTATCGTCATTTTGTCAGTTGTCTTTGGGACAAGCTTTTCAGGAATACTGACTCCATTAACGACTTCAATAGGAATAAGCTTCTTGGGAATGTGAGGTCCTTCTTCTAGAATCTGCAAATATTCATCATCAATAGCTCTAAGATGAACTATCATTCTTTGTCTCCAGAAGAAGTATTTGCCCCTTTCCAACATGGGGACTTTACTGTTTCCAGCTTTGTTGGCCATAGATAATGATCGTCTTTAGCAAGTGAAATCTGCTAAGAGGCTCTGATACCAATTGTTAGAGCAATATAAGCTCAAATGTTTGTAGAAGGGGGGGAGGGATGAATACAAACAACTAAAACTTTTTGATGTTTTAAACTTAAAAACGCTTACTGGAAAACAGCTGCAATAAACAGAAAATCTATAAGAAATGAACACACAGATTCAAGTTAAAATAGTTATATTAAAACTTGGGGTTTTTCTAGAAATCTGTATAATCACAACTGTGATTTAAAGCTACAAATTCTGTGTTGAAATACACAGCTTCTCACACTCACTAGCTTATAACTTTCTTTGAAATATTTCTCGCAAGATCTATTACAAAGCTTCTCTCTAGTGTTTATGTGCTTCGGTGTTTGTTTGATCTATTGGAAAGATTCAATCTCTGTGTTTTTTATTTGTAATGAGAACTCTGTTGCTTATATGTTGATCAGTGGCTAAAATCACGTGCTTGAGACGTGCTACTTTTCTCAACTTAGCCGCAAGTATGTCACATCATAACCCTATGTGTCAGACTGTTGCATTCTTTGTTGCTTCTTTTTCTTCCCCTGATCTGTGAGCATTTAATGCGTGAGAGTTCTCATTGGATCAAGAACAAACTTCAAGAAATATATTTCCAGTTGATATTTCTTGCTTCTGTAACACGTTACGTTGATTTTCGTGTACGTACTAATGACGGGTGCATGCTGTCATAATGATCTGCTGACTATCAGCCCTGATGGACTTTGATCAGTGCTTCTGGATCCCCTGATGCTTATTGACTGGATCAGGGCTTCAACCTTCACTTGAGTTTCACTCAGTGCTTCTTGATCATGATGGTTATGACTGACGCCATACACTGATGGCTTCCACTGATGTCATGTTGGTCATTCCCCCTGACGGGTTACCCTGATGGGTTGGACTGACACTGACATGTCCTGAAGTGTTTCCCTGACGGGTTACCCTGATGGGTTGGACTGACACTGACATGTCCTGAAGTGTTTCCCTGACGGGTTGGTCTGCCTTCATCATCCCCTGACAGGTTTCCTTGATGAGTTCCCCCTGATGAGTTCCCCTGACGGTACTTAATCAATGCAACTTTGTTTAGAATATCTGATGTGCGGAATACTTTGAATGTTAACAAGTAACATCAGACATTCTTCTTCACTTTGACAAGTCCTTTGGATGTTTCTGTTTTCTGACTTGCCTTGTGAAGTTATTGACCATCCACTGATGAATAAGTTCATCATCAGTTGATGCAAAACATGTGCCGATCTTAAGGTTTACAAAATACCTCAAGTATTTACAGTTGCACAATTTATTACATAATCATCATCATCATCATTTAACTCTAACAATACTTTTTCTCAATTTTTACTTGAAAATCATTTCACAAGGGGTATTGTGGATAAAATCCTCTTTCATAGAAAATATGCTGGTCACATAATACTTGTTCAAGTTTATGTAGATGATATCATATTTGGATCTACAAATGAGAAGTTATGTTCTAAATTCTCAAAATTGATGAAAATTAGATATGAGATGAGAATGATGAGTGAAATAAATTTCTTTTTAGGTCTACAGGTTAAACAGACCAACGATGATATTTTTATTAGTCAATCAAAATACATCAAAGATCTTTTAAATAAATTTAATTTGGAAGATTTTTCAACTACTAAAACACTCATGGCAACATCCACTAAACTTGATACTGATTTGAAATGAAAGAAAATTAACATATCTAATTGCCAGTAGACCATATATAATGTTTTCTACATGTCCGTATGCTAGATTTCAAGTTGACCCTAGAGATTCTCATTTGATTTCTGTAAAAAGGATATTTAGATATCTTAAGGGTACTCCAAATCTTGACATTTGGTATACTAGAGAATCTGGATTCAAACTAATAGGCTACTCAGATGCAGATTATGCAGGTTGTAAAATAGACCGGAAAAGCACAACAGGAGAGCTGTTAATTTCTTGGAGGCAAACTAGTGTCATGTTTTAGCAAGAAAAAACATTCTGTGTCAACCTCCACAGTTGAAGTTGAATACATTGCTGCTGGGAGTTGTTGTGCTCAGATTTTATAGATGAGAAATCAACTAATGGACTATGGTATGATGTATAATCAAATTCCTATTTATTGTTATAACATCAGTGCTATTGTCATTATAGAGAATCCTGTGCAACTCTAAGAAAAAGCACATAGATATCTCGTAGCACTTCGTCAGAGAGCATGTGATGAATGGTACAATGGAACTGCACTTTGTTCCAAGTGATAAGCAGCTTGTAGACATATTCACCAAATCATTGAATGAAGCCAACTTTTCAACTTTGGTTAATAGATATTGAAAACTTCATGCAAGTTAAAATACAGCAGTAGATAATTAGCCTCTCATAGTATAATTGATTAGTGGATAATTATCAACTGACAAGAAGCATCAGTAGATAATTTTACTCCTCAGAGGATAATTATCAATTAATGAATAAAAACAACAGTGGTTAATTTATCCTGTGACAAAATACTCATCAATGGATAATTACCTGCTAGTAGTAGAAATTAAAATCTTAATTTCTGAGTTATCTTCTCTATTTCTTTTCTTCTGCTACAATGAAAGATGTTAGTAATGGTCCAACTTCTTCTGCCCAACTAGCAAAACCCTCTTAATACAAGTCTATAACGAAAGTCACTTCATCTATCTCTCAAAAGATAAAGTTTGTAAGGAAAAAAAAAACCACAAGCAGCAAAAGCTGAATGAGAGGATGAGCATTTAGAGGAAGTTATAAGGAAGAAATAGAGAATAGTGAGAACCATTTGAGACTGCTTAGTATCTTCTCAAAATATATTGAGTGTAAAAGAAAAAAGCACATCTCTAGGTGCAACCTCTCAACAGGCTCTATCTATTAAAAATAGTCCACCTCCAAGGACACATGTATTTCAGTCTACCATGATCACATTTATAAATACCTTTCAAAGAAAGAAGAAGAAGCAGGTCATGATCACTGATCAACCTATAACTGAATGCACACACAGGGTCTCACACACTACTACCTTTGCAGCTCATGTATTTTCTGATCACCATTCCGATCAGACATCAGAGGATACTGATAAAATAATTACTTTAGGAGATGAAAAACAACAATTGCTAACTGACATGTCTAATAATGACATTATGAAGATAGCTATCAGATGTCACAAACTTCAAATGAACTTGAATAAGAAATTGTGGATGTTTGGTTGGATGCAAGCAACATAAGAGTATTGGATGATACAACAACATACCTTATACCAAAGTATTTAATCAATACAAGGATCAAGTGCAACTGTACTCACAGGATGTTTATGAAGCATTGATCAACATAGAAATGGGAAACATGAAGCTCCAACACTTCATGATCAATGGTCTTCAAACTGAGCTAAAAAATGTCAAGGAACACAATTAGTATTCTTACTAATCTTCTTGCAAATTCAAAAGACATTCAAAGAGGAAAAATAGTAAGAACATAGTTCAAAGGACATTCATGAGCTGAAACATTTCTTCCTGCTAGTCAACCTAGTCTATCCATTTCTACCCTTTAACATTAAGATGTTGATGTCAAAATGGTGGAGAATGATCAGGTCAAAGGGAGTAAAGAGTAATTCTGATGAAGATAAGGGGAAAATTGTTAAAGATGTTAGCAGATTGATGGTTGAGCTTAAAAAACTGTAGAAAGCCAACAAAATGATTAATGTAGTCATCACTATTAGCATGACAGAACTGGTACAATGGTGTTTACACATCTTTAATTTCAATTCTATGTAGTTTTGTTATGAGTTTTTTGTTTTGACATCATCATCAAACCTTGATATAAGCTTATAATTGATAATCATAAATAGAGGGAGATTGTTAGAAATTATAGCATTTGATGATGATGTATAATACTTAGAATTATTAGAACTTGTAATTGTACTAGAACCTGCTGATAAACATCAGCAAATAAGTTCTTGTAGCTGATAGTTTACTTTCTAATATATGTAAAATATCATTGTAAGAGAGTAAGTTAAAGTGTATTGTAAGAGACTACCAATTTTTCATTTGGAGAGTTCAATAAAGTCGAAGTTAGTCATGCCTATCAGAGACTAAGAATTAGCCTATCAGAGACTAAGAATTAGCCTATCAGAGACTAAGAATTAGCCTATCGAAGACTAAGAATTAGCCTATCGAAGACCAAAAATAAATTATTCTACCAGAGACTAAGGATTGTACTATCAGAGACTATTGTTGAAGCTGTAAGAGACTAAAACAAAGTTACTCTCTGGTATAGTGAAAAGTCCTATGTTAGTTAGAGCTCTGAATTAAAATGAGGAAGCCAACCAAGATCCATAATAGAGTGACAATAGGATTGACAAGGTTGGGAAGCTAGTTTGAATCATGTTTGGATTGTCAAAATTCAAGTATATACCTATATTCCAATCAGATGAAAAAGCAAGATATATCTCAAGATCTATTAGACAAAGAAAGATCTCTGCAACATACATATACATCGCAATTTCCAAAGGATATATCAGAGACACAGAGGTAAAGATAAATATAGTCATTACAGTATACAATTACATTGTAGAATAGAAAAATTAGAGATTAAGAAAAAAACAAAGAGAGAGAGAGATTATTTAGTTCATTAATTATGTAATAACACAACAAAATCTGAGAGGTTTTGAGAAGCAAGTTTTCATAACTTGAAAAGCTAGAAATTATTTTCTAGATAACAGTTGTTCATTTTTGAACAGGTTCTTTAGAAGCTGGTATCAATTCTTTATAACCAGATTGTAATTTCATATTCAAAACCAATAAAAGTCATTCTTTGTTGATTGATACAATCTGCTGTGCCAACTCAAAGTGAAGCTGATGAGTTAGAGGATACTGGAATTGATTTGTTAGGTTAACCTCCATAGCTTGCAGTTTGGATGTCAAATCATCTCAGGAAAAAACCATGGTTGCAGTCCCCCTGATTGCTTCAGTTGTGATTTGTAGTAGTTGGGGCCTCACATTCTCTTGGTTTTGATGCTTGATCTCATCAACCATTCCCTCATTTTCTTGTGAAGGCCCTATTGACACACTTTCTCTTATTTCAGGGGAATGCTCAACCCTCTCTCCTTTTTCCATGCTCAAGGCATGACTCTTAATATTTATCTTTATTTCTTCTCTCACTATTTTTCTCGCAGTCTCACTCGTCCTAACCTAATCTTCTTGAGCAATAGAAGAACCAGGTAACTCCCTATAAGGAGGCACCTCATACACAATCTCTATATCATTAGATGATGTAGAGTTTGGAGAAAGTGTAGTGGAGGTATGGATGACTGATGTTGAAGCATAAACTTTGGGTCTAACATCAGCCTCATTGATGGGGAAGTGAAATAGAGTCTCAACAATCTCTATTTCCACATCAGTGAGAGGGATATGAGATGTGGTATTTGCTACACTAGGTGCAACAGGTTCGTATGGACCACTCAGTGTTGGCTCAACTAGGAGGTAATCTGACTGATCAGAACCAATTGAAGCTTGAGATTGCTCCAATGGTGAGAAAGAAATATGTGGGGAGGAGGAAGGAAGATTATAGGATAGAGGCTCCATAAAGGAGTTGAGTGTTGGTTGTTCCCTCTAAAGAAAAGGAGGAACATCAAACAAGAACTCAGAGTGCTCTCCACTCATGTGTACTTTTTGTTCTTGGGCATCAACATGTGTGGGCACATGTGATGGTGCAGACTCTGTACAGGTTGTCTTGGGCATGAGACTTTGTTCAATAGATGCATCTTGTTGAGAAAATGCATCTAGTTGACAAGATGCAGGGTGGCTTGTAGCAGTTGCCTTCTTGCTCCTCTTCTTCCTTGGTATTACTAGAAGACCAACTGTTGTGGGTTCCCTCTCCTCACCTCCCTCTTGAACAGCCTCACTAGTTTCTCCCCTATGGGTTCTGGTTTTTCTCTTATTTGAACCATGAGGTTTTTGAGAACTAGAGGGCCTTAGGTTTTGAGTAGCTTGGGTTAAAGAATGGGGGGTTTCATCCTCTTGGCCAACATTCTAAAAAGAAGGAGGTTGGACAAGTAGAGATGAAGAAATTATTCCTGTCATGTGTGGCATCAGAACAAGTCTAATATCCTCATTCTTCTTCTTGGTGAGAAGAGAAACAGTGATGTTCCCTAGCATTTGGGATGACTTCTCTTATTCATTGGTAACAAACAGTGTAAGGTCTACCCCTAGATGTAAAAGTATCATCATTAGAAATCTAGGGTAGTAGCACTTAACCGTTGTGCCACTGGTAGGACTCCTACTGGCCATGCTTCCTATTTTGTTGATCATCTCAACAAGCAACAACTTGCCAAAGTTAATCTTCAAATTGGTGGCCACAGCAAATCCTAGTGTTTGCACTAGGCTTGTAAGCCCATTCCACCCACTAATGCCCATTACACCAACGATGGTTTGAGAATTGGAACCATTTAAATTGAAAATACCTTTCGCCAAACTGGCTTAGCGCCAAACTCCTCAGTGTACAAAAGTGCAACGCCAAACTTAGTTAAGTGCTTAAGTAACCAAGACTTGCACCAAACCTAACGGAAAGAATTTTGTACATAGTGAAACATTTTGTACATTGCCAAACTTTTTTTTTTTATAGGTAAATAAAAGCCTGAGTCAAACTTAATTGAACACCACCAAAATCAACATTAAACTAAACAAACTGACCAATTAACACCAACCACTGTAAAGTAGCACCAAACTCTAAAAAAGAAAAGAGACTAGCGTTGAACTTAATTTGACTAACGCCAAACTCAGTTCAGAAGCGCCAAACTTTGCTGAGACTAAAAAGACACCAAACTAGAATGACTTGAACCTAAACAATGGCAATCAAACACATGCCAAACTAAATGGTTGAAAATCTCTTGCCAAACTTCGCGACAAACTAGAGTTTTGAATAGCACTGAACTTACAAAGACAAGCACCAAACTCTGATTTTCTTCATTTGCTACATTCGTTATTGATTGATACAATCTGCTATGTTTTTATTTCCGTAATATATTTTCAGATTATATTGTGATTGTTACATTGGCAAACAAATTCAAAAATTGTATTCAACCCCCCTCTACAATTACTCGTCTGGGAATAACAAATAGCATCACGCTTCACTCTTTCTCTAAAAGCCATCCATAGGAGAGTGATCAGGAAGCATTCTTCATGTCATTCTCATTCTCGCTTTGCCCTTATCAGATGACTTGGCCTTCTCGCCATAACCTGTAAAATATTTAATAACTGCAACATGAGCAATTTACGCTCAACAATTATATAGCCATGAATTGGGTGAGCCTTGAAAGATAGATAATAGGGCTTAAGTGTTTATGAGGTTGGGCAAAACAACGTCGACACCTCTTGAAAAATTGGAAGAAAAGAAATAGATTACAAGGTCCCTGAATGATAGTGAGAGATTTGACCCTTTACTTGAAAGAATATAAAATAATTCACATGCGTCTTGTAACCATGTCCGTTTGGCGCATGTGCCCTTAGGAACTACATATCAAACAGTATATTAGCTGGTGAGCCTGACCACCATCTGACTTCATCACCATGACATACGTAGTCAATGCAAAAATCTTTTATCTGCAAGGATTCTGTGAGAACCCGAAAATTTTAAATGAGTTTTGTTATATGATTAACTTATTTTGTGATTTATTTATTTTATGCATGAAGTTTTAATTTCCCTTTTTGGTTTGAATGATGAATTCATTTTTTTTAAAATGAAAGTTCAATGGCAATGTGATGTCCAAAAGGTTTTAAATGTATTTTGAGCACAAGTATTTAAAAGATTATTTTATTCAAGTTTATCTTGTATTTGTGTATATGTTCACGTGGGTAGAAGCACCGGGTGTGAACGGGTTTAGGCTACAGTACCTGTTTTTGAATCAAAAAACTACTGTGAGACATGAGGCAATTAATGCACATTGTGAGAACCCGAAAATGTCAATGAAATTTTGATTATGAGATTTATTTTTTTTATTTTCTGCATGAAGGTTTATTTCCTTATTGGGTATAAATAATGAAATTATATTTTTCATATAAAAATTCAATGGCAATGTGATGTCCAAAAGATTTTAAATGTATTTTGAAGCTCAAGTATTTAAAAGGTTATTGCATTCAAGAATTGTCTTGTGAGAGGGTGTGTTCATGCGGGAAAGGGCTCACCAAGTGTGAACAAGTTTAGCTACAATACCCGTTTTTATTTTAAAACCCACTGTGGGGAGACCGTAGCATTTAATGTGCATCACCTCCATCAGTACCTTAAAGTGGGCTATGATAAATGACTGATGGGTACTAACAGCCGCTGCAACCAACCTTTTCTCACCAGTTACTTCTTTTCTTTTCACAGCCAACGGCTTATATCACATAGATCCGACGGCTCTCGTTGCGATGCCATGCTTGAGCCTTTGTCAACCTAAGTTTTGAAGCCTAAACTGTTTGTATAAGATCTAGTAAACCACCAAGAGATGTTATGTATTACTGAGAGGATAATGAGAGTTGACCTAAGTATGGTTATGGTTAAGAACACCACCCATGGAGGAGTGAGGAAGACACTACTGTATCTGAGACAAGTCTTAACTTAGTCTTCGACGGGTTTGAGTTAGTCTCTGACCCTATAAAATAGTCCCTGGGAGATTTCCAAGTTAGTCTTCGACAGGCTAAAACAGTTAGTCTCTGATAGGTTAAAACTGTTAGTCTCCAATGAAGGAAAGTTGTTAGTCTCTGACGAGGAAATCCCTAGTCTCTGATGAAGGAAGTTTAAATTAGTCTTTGCTGACGTCATCCTTAGTCTCCGACAGGCTAAGTTTAGTCCCTGATGATGTCATTCGTAGTCTCTGATGGGAAAAGTATGCTAGTCTCTAATGACTAAAGTTTTAGTTCCCGAAGAGTTTGGCGATGAACAAATCATCCCCTGACAGCCGAGGAGTTTGGTGTTGAGCAAATCATCCACTGATGAGTTCAACGATGATTTAGTGAGTTCAACGCTGAGCAAGTTGTCACCCGACAAGTTTGGTGATGAACAATTATCCCCTGATGACTATCCCCTAATGACTGAGAGATATCCCCTGATGACCGAGAGATGTCCCCTGATGGCCGAGAGACATCCCCTGATGGATAGTTAACCCACTGATGATAAATTATCCCCTGATGCGCAGTTTGTTTTTGAAACTTTAAAACAATATTTTCTTAAACTATTTTATGATGTTTCTAAGGTTTATATATCAGATTTGAAAACATTAAAAGTTTAAGGACATCACATATGCATTTTCTTTCATAATTCTTATCAAGGTATTAAATTATCATGCTATATGCATGTTTTACAGAATCTTCACTCACTAGTAATTTGAGTTTGATTTTTGTGCAAAGGACCGAGGCAAATATATTCTCAATCTTATGTTTATTGCAAGTGGATGCAAGTATATACATTCAATCTGATGCTTATTTCAATTTAACGCAGTATCATTTGATTCGATATGCGTGCAAGGCTTGATTATATGTTTCAATTGTTTTGATGAATGAGCATGCTATGCTTTAAATTCCGCTAGCATGATATGAATGATAATGCATGGATATAACTGAGCTTTGATTTTTAGCTATTTTTCAATCTTATATCTATGCAACTAAATGAGAATGATATGTCCCTTAAATGGGTTATGCTACATGGTTGGCTAGAGGAAAGGAAAGGTGCTGATTTGTTCTTCACCTTACCTAGAGGAATTATAAGTGCCTACGTACGTTCACACAAGGAGGGATCATGCGGTCACAGTTAGGCCAGGTGTGTACTGTATGGTTAGCAGATCCAATGGGTTTAGCCCCCAATGGATATTTTGAGAAAGTGTACACAGGTGCATACCTGTCTTTCTTCAAGGAAGGATTACACATTGTTTATCATCAGTGATCCTCAATGTTCTTCAAAGATTTCTAAGGCATTAGTATTGCTTCACTGAGCCTCACAAACAGAATTGAACTTCTTTAAATATTTCAGATTATTCCTCTAAATTGTTTATATACTTGCTGGGCGTAAATCGCTCACTCTTGTTGAACTTAAATGTCTTGTAGGACACAATGAAAAGGCTGAACCCTCTGATAAGGGGAAAGCAAAGAAGATCAACTACTGAGTTATTTTTATTTTTATTAAACGCTGAGGAAGGAAGGAAGGAAGATGTTAGAAGTTGTATTGATCTTGGAATTGTGATTTACAAAGATTATATAACTTCCGCTGTAATTGTTTTATTTTGGGTTGTAATGACTCTTAAATATTGTCTTTATCCAGTATTTATAATATGAATGGATGTATGGTTATCTTTTACTTCTTTTGACGTAGCCCTGATCCAGTAAGGGATTTTGGGGTTGACACACACATCATCTCCAACAGTGCACTAGAGCGGCCTATGATAGATGACCGACTGTCTATTAACAGCTGTAACACCGCCTTTTCAAACCAATCACTTCTTTCTAAAGGTTGTTATTTCTTTCACAGCCAACGGCTGAAATCAAATAATCCAACGGCTCTTGTGTTAGAGTGTATGCCCTAGTGGCCAATTATGTAATGATTGTGACA
>CM025781.1:26520375-26534921 GCA_014636745.2 Centella asiatica
TCAGACTGCTGCATGCTTTGTTGCTCCTTTTTCTTCCCCTGATCTGTTTGCATTTAATGCGAGAGAGATCTCATTGGATCAAAAACAAACTTCAGTGAATATCTTTCCAGTTGATATTTCTTGCTTCTATAACACGTTACGTTGATTTCCGTGTAAGTACTGATGACGGGTGCCTGCTGTCATTACGATCCACTGACTGCCTGCCCTGATGGACTTTGATCAGTGCTTCTGGATCTCTTGATGCTTATTGACTGGATCAGGGCTTCAACCTTCACTTGAGTTTCACTCAGTGCTTCTTGATCCTGATGGTTATGACTGACGACATACACTGATGGCTTCCACTGATGTCATGTTGGTCATTCCCCCTGATGGGTTGCCTTGACACTGACATGTCCTGAAGTGTTTCCCTGATGGGTTGGTCTGCCCTCGTCATACCCTGACAGGTTTCCCTGATGAGTTCCCCCTGATGGGTTCCCCCTGATGGGTTCCCCGTGATGGGTTCCCCGTGATGGGTTCCCCCTGATGGGTTCCCGTGATGGGTTCCCCCTGATGGAACTTAATCAAAGTAACTTTGATTAGAATTTCTGATGTGCGGAATACTTTGACTGTTTACAAGTAGCATCAGACCTTCTTCTTCACTTAATCAAGTCGTTTGAATGTTTCTGTTTTCTGACTTGTCTTGTGAAGAGATTGACCATCCACTGATTAATAATATTATTATCAGTGGATGCAAAACTTGTGTTGATCTTAAGGTTTATAAAATACCTCAAGTATTTACAGTTGCACAATTTATTACATAATCATCATCATCATCATTTATCTCTAACAATCTCCCCTTATTTATGTTTATCAATTTGATAACCATAAATCCCTAGATGCACTGATGATGATGTCAAAACCAATACTAAATACATGAAAGAATTTTGAATGAATTAATAAAAGAATTTCTGTACAAGTATTTTCCTATAACTATTACAAAAAGAATGTTGTATTAGACATCAGGATCCCTTTTCCTTTTTGCTGAGACAAAGGGCAATGGATGACTTGATTCAATCGGTTGAAAGTCACTTCCAAGGCCTTGTCTTCTTTGTTCTGGGTTTTGATTAGGAATCCTTAGTCTGTTGTCTTCTCCACCTGCTTCCAGTTGCTCCAGCTCCTTTTGAAGAAGTTTTCTGAAGTTGACTATATTGACATTGTTGCTAGATTCCAAAGCTTCAAGGACAGATTTTATTTCTAGAACATTGGCTGCAGCAAGTTGTGACCAGTAGAAGGTAGTGATCTCCCCCTTTTTATTCTTGAATTGAACACCCATGGGGCTAGTGATCATTTTTGGATATTCTTTAAATCCCTTCACTGGTGGCACATTCCTTACTGTAGTGTTCCCATCATTAGCTTTGGTTTCTTCAATCTCCTTCAATACTCTTTAAGTCAGTAGGATTCTGAACTGGATGACATGTTCATTTTTGTGATAGGCTATTTGGCTTAGAACATGCATCGTTTCCTCCAGGTTTAGGCCATCAACTTTTTTGATCCTTATACTTTTCTCCTACCCATCAGTAGATCTATAGAATAATTTCAGTGGATTTTCCAATGCTGTGGGCAGGCTCCTTTCATTGTTGATGGCTCTCCTCAGCCTGTCGATTATCCCCCTTAAGTCTCTGTTAGCCTGTGAGGATCTTGGAATCAGATTTAGGACCAGTCCTAATTGCTCAGCATCCATTCTCCTAAACCAGTCCATTGGTACATTGAATTCTGACGCACTCTTCAGTTAAACTATTATTAGCTGATCCCTTCTATTGTTGAACCTGACATCTATGCTTTTTATAAAGAACATAAATGTCAGGTTTTTACGCCTTTCTTCTTTGAGAAATTCAGCTAGAGTGGGTAGACCATATTCTTTGGTAACAGGAGAAGGTGCTTTGTCCTTGGCTTCAGATGACTTCTTTGTAGTGGCATCAGGGTCTTCAGTTTTATCTTGATTTTTTTCCCCTGATGCACTTTTAAGGTTCTGAGATCTTCTTGGCTGAGGTTTCCTGGAGGTCCTGGGCCTGAAACTCTTCTTCTTCTTTACTTCTTCCTCCTGTTCCTTTGCCATTTCCCTCTCTTCTTCTTCTTGAAGTTGTTGTGCAAAGATTGCGTCAGCTTCTACTAACTTTTTATCTTGAGGGTAGACTAGCTCCATTTTCCCATCAATTATAACTTCAACAGGTGTTGGAAAGTGGGCTGTCTTCATGGCATCTCCAAGTAGCTTAGGCCCTGATTGAGTGTTGGATTTCTTCTTGGGTTCCTCAATTAGGATACCCTTGCCTTTATCCTTGGATTTTGGAGCAGGAACAGGAGCAGTCACATCCCCTGATTGTTGATTTGAATTCTCAGCAACATCCCCTGACGATTGCTTGGTTGATTTCTCCCCCTTTTTGACAGCATCATCAGTGGGAGTTGAGAGTTGGGATGTGGCTTGAAGAACTTGTTGCAGAGTGCCAGCCATGGAATGTTGAAGAGTTTCCATGCTGGTCAGTTAGGAAGTGAGATCAACAAGCTTTTTGTCAACAGTGTCAGCTTGTTTCTTCATTCTGAGGAGAGTCTGGCTGGTGACTAGGGAGTCGACAATTTGCTGTACACTTTGGATCTTTGTAGAAAAATGTGTATACAATTTTTGATTTTCTATATCTATTGACTGACCAATCATGATCTGTGACTTTAACACTTTGATCAAGATTGGATCAGTAGTTCTAGCGAATTCTTGCTTTAATAACTATACAGTGTCAGACATCTAGTTCTATCGAAAGTATAAATCAACTCCGATGAGCTGGGAAAAATCATCTTGTGGAGCATCATCTTCATCACTTTCAGAGGTAGAAGTAGTATTTACAGTAACTGGGTTTTCTCTCTATTCTTTATTTACAAGGATCTCATCCTTATCTCTCTCATCCTCTCCTTTTTCTTTGTTGTCTAAGGCATCACTCGTATTTTCTCCTTTTGCTTTGCCTACTAAGGCAGTACTCTCTTGCTCTCCTTTTGCCAAAGTCCTCTCAAGGGTTTGACTTTGCCTCTCTGCACTAAGTATTTTCTCAGTCTCACTCAAAATTGTCCTAGAGGGGCTCCTATGGGCTTGGAAATCATCAACTGTGACCAGTTCAAGTGATGTATGTACAAATTCTAGTTCTACAATTGTGATAAGAGTAGGAGAAGAAGTAAAGTATGTATGTATAATTGGAGAAGTGTATGTTTCTATAGAGGAAGTATATACAATTGGGGGTACATAAAGAGTTATAGCTGTAGTATGTACAGTGGAGTCTATGTCCCCTGTGTGATCATCAGTGTTTGTATCAAGTAAAAATGAGTCAACCATTTGAGAGTGTTGACTACTAAACACTGTGTCAAAGAATGTTGGCTCCTCTACGAATTGAGAATGTGGAGAATCTAATTGTATGACACTTAATGTTTGTGTCATTATATCTTAGGAAATTTGAGGAACAGAGAAAGAAGAAAGTGGTGTACATGGGAGTGTTGGCTGAATCACTGAACGAGGAGGTGATTCATCAAAAGATGCTGTAGAAGAATGCTTATGACTCATGTTGATCTTATTGAGAAGCTTCTGAGCTACAACATCTTGAGTGGTGTGTTCACTCACTATGTCAGATATCTGCAAGTGGCTCTCAGAGACCTTGATGCTAGGTTCATCAGTGTCTATGGTCAGTGTATGTGCCTCACTCATCTGTGTCCTTGGTTGGGGACTATTTTCAATAACTAATTCCTTTTGAGAGGAACTACTTAGAAATATGTTTAATTCCTTATCAAAAGCAGTATCCTTTTGAGAGGATACTACCTGGTCAGGCTATTGGGTAACACTCGTGGCTCCCTTCTTCTTCTTACGCCTGTAGCCAATCACTCTCTCTCCTTGCTCCCCCTCAGTTGATGTGGTAACTTCACTGGGTTTTCTTTTAATCCCAATAGTCTTTTGGGAGACTGTTGGTTTGGTTGTTGAGAGTGGTTGTGAAGAAATTGGTTGTTCTACTTGGGTAGACAGAGAGGTGGTTGATTTCTCTGCCGTAGTAGATGAAGGTGAAGAATGTACAGTTTGGGAAGTAGAAGGTGAAGAATTTACTACCTGTACCATATGCTTTGGAAGTGCAAATGGTTCGACTGAAAAAGATTTCTTTATTATTTCTACAAACAGTTTCTTTCTTTGCTTGTATGTCTGTACAGGTATATCATTCTCAAAAGAAAAATTAGTAATCTGATCTTTAATAATCATGTACAAAAATCTAGCATAATATATTTCAGATTTCCTATTATTGAAACTACCTAACTTATTTACAAGGTCATCAAAAATTATTTTACCTATATTTATATTTACATTTTTAATAATTGCAAATGCTATTTTTAAAGTTAAAGAGGTAATAACCTCAAAGTTAGAACACTTACTTGAGAACACCTTGGTGATAGTGTCGAAGAGATAAGAAATCTCCCTCTTCACATTCACCCTTTTGAGATCCTTGAACTTTAACACTGCGTTGGGAGCAGTATTATAGCCCAGTTCCCTCAAGAAATCCAGCAGATCTGCATCATTGGGTGCATCCACCAGATTTTGAGTAGGTAGCCCCAAAACAGAGTTAAGTCTGGAAGGAGTTATTTTCCTTTTCTCAGACGAAACTTTGAATGAGATACCCTTGACTACATCAAGTTTGGTGGTGGAGTACATGAACTTGGCACTTGTCCATAGTTGTGACAGTGCCTCCCCCGACATTTCTTCATCGGTAAAGATGGCTTTACTATACTCAGAGTTGAGTACATAGTTCATTATCAGTTTAAAGCATTCACTTACCTCATCAATGTCAGAGAAACCCACGTAGTTTGTGGGTGGGACTGTCAAGTTCCTCTGAATTTGTTGACGTGCCATGGATGCTTTGAGGATTTGAAGTTTTAGGGTTTCTGAAAAAAAAAACAAGAGAGAAAAAAAACTTGAGCAAATCTCAGATAGAGATTAAACGTTTTGGGGAGTTTCAAAAAGTAGGAGAGATAGAGTATTAATACCCGCCTATTGACGTTTGAAAACTTCTCCTGAAAACACGCTTTTAGGGAGTCAATTCAGTTTCTGTGATGACACATCATCAGTGAGAGAAGAACTTAATGATGAGTTGTCATCACTTAACTGACCTTGAAACCCGATGCAGAAGAAAAAAAATTTAAACTTACCCTGATGATTTACTATATGTACATACCCTAACCCTGATGCATAAGACAGACACCCTGATCCTAACGCGCAGGTCGGATACCTTGACCCTGACGAACGAGTCTAATACCCTGATCCTGATGAGAGATCCGGACTCCCTGACCTTGACGCACAAGTCGGATACCCCGACCTTGATGCGTCCTTAAGGAAGCCCTGACCCTGATGCATCAGACAAAACAAAAAACAAAACAACAAAATGCAGAATATACAAGTATGTACATATTTACAATTTGAACATATGTAACCACATATCAATTGATTTTATCAAGAACTTATGAAATGAGTTAGAAATGCCAAATTTTAGGAGTTTGAGTCTGACCCTGACGCATAATTCACCATTCCCAACTCTCCCACAAGATTTGAAAAAGTGGCTTCATCAAGAGTTTTGGTGAATATGTCTGCCAGCTGCTGATTTGAAGGTACAAACTGTAGTTCAATATTCCCATTCATAACATGTTCCCTGATAAAATGATATCTGATTTCTATATGCTTAGTTCTGGAATGTTGTACTGGATTTTCAGCAATGACAATGGCACTAGTGTTATCACACCTTATTGGAATCTTGGAATAGTTCAGTCCATAATCCATTAGCTGATTTTTCATCTATAGAATTTGTGCACAACAACTTCCAGCTGCAATATATTCAGCTTCATCGGTAGATGCAGAGATTGAGTGCTGCTTTTTGCTGAACCAAGATACAAGCCTTCCTCCTAGAAATTAACAGCTTCCTGTTGTACTTTTTCTGTCAATCCTGCATCCTCCAAAGTCAGCATCAGAATATCCTAGCAATTCAAATCCAGACTCCTTTGGATACCAAAATCCCAACTCTGTAGTGCCCTTGATATATCTCAAGATCCTTTTCACTGCAATGAGATGAGATTCCTTTGGGTCAGCTTGATATCTTGCACAAAGACATGTTGCAAACACTATGTCTAGCCTGCTTGCTGTCAGATATAGCAATGATCCAATCATTCCCCTGTAAGTCTTCAAATCAACTTTCTTTCCATTTTTATCAGGGCCAATCTTGGTTGCAGTGGCCATAGGTGTCTTTGCTACTTTTGAGTCCTCCATATCAAATTTCTTGAGAAGTTCTTTGACATATTTTTTCTGTTGAATGTATATTCCATTAGAGACTTGTTTAACCTGCAGTCCTAGGAAGTAAGATAACTCACCCATCAAGCTCATTTCATATTTGCTTTGCATGAGTTTGGAGAACTTTTTACACAGTCTTGTGTTAGTGGATCCAAAAAAAATATCATCAACATAAATTTTACCTCTTGAAAATTTGTTTTCCACCAGAAACTTTGACAGTGTATCATACCAAGCTCTAGGTGCTTGCTTCAGTCCATAAAGTGCCTTTTCCAGTTTGTAGACATGATTTGGAAATTTTGAGCATTAAAAACCTGGAGGTTGTTGGACATACACCTCCTGTTCCAATTTCCCATTTAGAAAAGCACTTTTCACATCTATTTGATATACTTTAAAATTTGAATGTGCTGCATAGGCTAAGAAAATTCTTATAGCCTCAAGTCTGGCTACTGGTGCAAAGGTTTCATCAAAGTCAATTCCTTCTTCTTGAAGATATCCTTTTGCAACCATTCTTGCTTTGTTTCTTACAACAATGCCAGCTTCATCCATCTTATTTCTGAATACCCACTTAGTACCTATTATGATCCTATCTTTAGGCTTAGGTACAAGCTTCCATACTTGATTCCTTTCAAATTGATTTAGCTCTTCCTACATTGCCAAGATCCAGTCTGCATCTAGAACAGCTTCTTCAAACTTCTTTGGCTCAATTTGAGAAAGAAAACAAGCATATAGGCATTCAGTAGATGTTGCTTTCCTGGTTTGCACTCTTTTGCTTGGGTCACCAATAATCAGATCTGTTGTGTGACTTCTGGCCCATTTAGGATTGAAGATGTGTCTTGATGAGCTTGCTTAACTATCATCTCCTCCCCCTAAGCCTGTGCTCCCAGCTTATGAAAACTCTCCCCCTGAATTAGTGGATAATTCAAGGTTCAAGTTACCCCCTGATGGTGCATGTCCTGATGAATGATCCCCTGATGGAGTATCCCCTGATCTGTTGTTTAGGAAATTGACTCTATCTGCTAAAGGGGGTCCTTCATTGTTTAGATTGACATCAGGAATGGATAAATTCTCCATTTGTCTGCACTCATCGGCTTCATTCTCTTGATAATCAAAATCATCTTCATTTTCAAACCTAAGTTCTTCATGAAAACCATGGTCTTCAAGCCCAGAAATCTCTTGATCATCAAAAGCTACATTTATAGACTCCATCACCACCTGAAGTCTTTTGTTGTAAACCTTGTAAGCCTTGGATGATAGAGAATAACCTAGGAAAATTGCTTCATCAGCTTTTGGATCAAATTTTCCTAAGTTCTCACCAAAATTCCTCAGAACAAAACATTTGCATCCAAAGACATGGAGGAACTTGATTCTTGGCTTTCTCCCTGTCATTAGCTCATATGGTGTCTTGTTGTGGGGCTTGTTGATTAGTGATCTATTCTGAGTAAAGCAAGCAGTGAAAATTGCTTCAGCCCAAAAATAGGTGGGAATCTTTGCCTCTGCTAGCATTGACCTAGCAACTTCTATCAGGGTTCTATTTTTCCTTTCCACTACACCATTCTGTTGAGGAGTCCTTGGAGCAGAAAATGTATGAATTATGCCTTTCTCCACACAAAATCCCTCAACAACTGCATTCTTGAATTCAGTTCCATTATCTATTCTCAACATTCTAACCACTGATCCAGATTCTGTTTCCACCTTCTTGATATGGTCAATAATTTGTTGAGATACTTCTGATTTAGCATGCTGAAACTTTACCCAAGTGTATCTGGTGTAGTCATCCACAATGACCATTGCAAATCTTTTCTTTGACACTGACCTTATGTTGACAGGGCCAAAGAGATCCATATGTAACAATTGAATTGGATCTTTGATCATGGTGGCTTCCTTGCTGACAAAGGATGATTTCCTTTGCTTCCCTTGTTGACATGCTGAACATAATCCTTCTTGGATAAACTCCATAGGGGATAGTCCAGTTACCAACTCTCTCTTCAATAGATCATTAATTAACCTGAAGTTCAGGTGAGAAAGCTTCTTGTGCCATAGCCTGCGTTCATCAGGAGTTGCCTTGCTGTAGAAACATGATTCTCCATTTACTGAATTAAAATCAGCAACATAGAGATCTCCTTTTCTTATTCCTGACAAAACCAGCTTCCCATCACTTTCATTTGAGATTAGGCACTGATCTCCTTTGAAGGAAGTGATGAATCCTTTGTCACTTAGTTGACTTATGCTTAGCAGATTGTGCTTGAGCCCATCAACCAGTGCTACATTTGTAAATGAGACATTCTCATTTGCTGTTTTGCCATAACCAAGAGTTAGTCCTTTGCTGTTATCACCAAATGAAATTACTGGACTAGCCTTTTCTTGGAATTCTGTGAGAAGGGTTTTGTTTCCTGTCATGTGCCTTGAGCAGCCACTGTCTAGAAACCAGATTTGACTGCTTTTGACCTTTCCCTGCACACAAGAAAACATTTAAATTGTTTCTGGTACCCAATTGACTTTGGGTCCTCTTGGTTTAGTCACAGTAATAGGTAAAACAACTTTATCTTTATTGGTGACTTTTGGTTTTGACAAATTTAAAACTTTCTCCTTTTTAGGAGCTTCAATATATGCTTTTGATTTCTCAACAGTTATTTTGCCTTTATCCTTGGAGGAGCAGGCTTTAACAGTTGGTAAATCATCAGCATACAAAATTGTGCCAATCAAAATTTGTGGTTTTTTTTTGCATTGAAAAGATAAATGATTACTGTGACGACCCCAAAAATCCCTTAATGGATCAGGGCTTCGTCAAAAGAAGGAAAAGATAACCATACATCCATTCAACATAAATACTGGATAAGGACAGTATTAGAAAGTTATTACAACCCTAGAATAATACAATTACAGCGGAAGCTATTACATCATCTTTAATTATAAACCAAAATCAACACTACTTCTAATATCTTCCTTCCTCCCTTCACATCTTCTTTCCTTCCTTCGTCAGTCTTATCAAAGAATATATGACTTAGTAGTTTATCATTTTTGCTTTTCCCTTATCAGAGGGTTTAGCCTTAGCGTTCTGTCCTGCAAGACATTAAATTTCAACATGGGTGAGCGATTTACGCCCAGAGAGTATATACACCTCGAAGAAGTATATAATCAATTTAAAAGAATGTATCTGGAACATCGAATGAAGTTCAAGTCTATTTATGAGGCTTGGTGAAGCAATGCCAAGGCCTCGGAAACTTTTAAAGATCATCGAGGATTCACTGATGATACACTACATGTGACCCTCCTTGAAGAAAGACAGGTATACACCCGAACATAACTTCCTCAAAATATCCATCAGGGGCAAAACCCGTGGATCTGCTAACCATACAGTACACAGCTGGCCAAACTGGACTGCATGATCCCTCTTGTGTGGACTATGTAGTCACTTATCCTTCCTCTAGGTCAGGTGAAGAACACATCAGCACCTTTCCTTTCCTCTTGCCGACCATGTGGCATAACCCATTTAAGAGACATCGTTCTCATTCATTTGCACAGATATAAGATTGTAACATAACTGAAATTCAAAGCTCATTTATATCCATGCATCATCATTTGTATCATGCTAGCGGAATTTAAAGCATAGCATGCTCATCCATAAAAAGAAAAAACAATTGAAACTTAATTCAAGCCTTGCACGCATATCAAATCAAATGATAATGCGTTAACTGAAATAAACATCTGATTGAATGTATATATATTTGCATCAACTTGCAATTAAACATAAGATTGTGAATATACTTGCCTCGGTCCTTTGCACTCAATCAAATTTAATTTACTCGTGAGTGGAAAATTCTGTAAGAATATACATATCACAAGATGAATTTAATATCTTGGTTAAAGTATGAGAGAAAATGCACATGTGATGTCCTTAACTTTTAACGTCTCAATCTGATATAAAAGCTGTTGAGGTTAAGAAATCAATTAAAACATCTTAAAATAATTGAAAAAAATAATATTTTATAGTTTTAAAAACAAACTGTGCATCAGGGAATTATTACACTTTAACTCATCGGGGACTACGGATGACGTCATCAGAGACTAAACTTAGCCTGTCGGAAACTAAGGCTGACGTCATCAAAGACTAACATATCTGTCCACCAGAGACTAGGAATTTCCTCTATCGGAGACTAAGAAATCTCCTCCATCAGAGACTATGGATGATGTCATCAAGGACTGAACTTGGCCCATCGGAGAGTAAGAAATGACGTCATCAGGGACTAGTAACTCATCAGGGACTGATGACGTCATCTTAATTCTATCAGAGACTAAGAGTGACGTCATCGGAGACTAACTTCTCATCAGAGACTAATGACGTCATCTTAACTCAACGGGGACTAATGATGACATCATCAGAGACTAACTCATCTCATCAGAGACTAATGACATCATCTTAACCCAACGGGGACTAATGATGACATCATCAGAAGCTAACTCATCTCATCAGAGACTAATGACGTCATCTTAACCTAACAGAGACTAATGATGACATCATCAGAGACTAACTCATCTCATCAGAGAGTAATCTACACGGTCAGAGACTAACTCGAACCCGTCGGAGACTAGGTTAAGGCCTGTCTCAGATACAGGGTCGTCTTCCTCACTCTTCCATGGGTGGTGCTCTCAACCATGACCACACTTAGGTCAGAACTCATCATCCTCTTAGTGATACGTAACATTTCCTATGGTCTGCATGCCATCCTAGACACTGTTTAGGGTTTAAACTCAGGTTGAAGAATACTCAAGCAGGGGTTGCAACTACTAACAAAAGAATGTTTGGTAGTTAAAGGTTTGTCTACCAGGTGGTTGTCAACAATATTACACCCATCTTAGACAACTTTTGAAATAAATGACATTAACTCCAGGCGTTAAAATATACATTAAGTCATAGTTTTGGAAATAAATGAACAAGGTATTAAATGTGGTACGTATGACCGAACAAAAGTGTAAGAAATAGAGCAGGACTTCAATGAAATGCTCTTACCTCCTTGATGGCAAGAAGAGTTAAAAGCTCTAGTTGTTCTTCCCAAAGGACAGTTGTTTAGAGAGTAAGTTTGAATTTGATGGTACACCGTATAGAAGTTTATGAAAGTGGGGCAAGGGTTGTACCAACGTGATATA
The DNA here is from genome assembly GCA_014636745.2 of Centella asiatica. Taxonomy (NCBI): domain Eukaryota; kingdom Viridiplantae; phylum Streptophyta; class Magnoliopsida; order Apiales; family Apiaceae; genus Centella; species Centella asiatica. Next base: position 26,531,849 of record CM025781.1, read on the forward strand.
TAAATAACACCTGATTAGCAACAAGGGCCGTCGGATTTATTTAATCTAAGCCGTTGGCTATGAAAATAAAAGAAGTGACTGATGAGAAAAAGGTTGGTTGCAACGGCTGCTAGTCCCCATCGGTCGATTATCATAGCCCACTCTATGGTACAGATGGAGGTGATGCACATTAAATGCTACTGTCTCCCCGCAGTAGGTTTTAAAATAAAATGGGTACTGTAGCTAATCCTGTTCACCCTTGGTGAGCTCTTTTCCCGCGTGAACACACCCACTCACAAGACAATTCTTGAATGCAATACCCTTTTTAGAAACTTGAGCTTTAAAATACATTTAAAATCTTTTGGACATCACATTGCCATTGAAATTTTTTTTTATAAGAAAGTATAATTTCATTATTTATAACCAATAAGGAAATAAACCTTCACGCAGAAAATAAAATAAAACTCATAATCAAAATTTCATTGAGATTTTTCGGGTTCTCACAATTACAGTTACCTCAATTCCAGCACACTTTTTTAGGGGCTTCATGAATGGAAGAATAATTGCTAGTTTTATTATCACCTAGCTTACCATTGCTATTCTTCTTGCTTTCCCCTAACAGGCCTTTTTCCTTTGACGGGCTACAACGGCCTGATGCACTCTTTCCCCCTGACGACTGTGTATCCACTGATGCACAGTCTGGTTCTTTCGTAACTTGAGGGTTGAGTGCTTTGGCAAGAATAAGTTTCTTGCCTCTCCCACCACTAGTGGAAGCTTCACTCACTGGGAAAACATTCCCTGATTCTAGCTTTGTGTTTGCTTTAACAAACTTGATAGGTTGTATTGGCCTTTTTCCAAAGCTAGCTGCCATCTCAACCTCAATGGGAGGTTGCTGCACTTGAGTCTCTTCATAGCCCAAACCAGATTTTGGATCAGATTTCTGACTTTTTAAACGATCCTCCAGTTTCCTGCTAGATTCATTCCATCTCTTAATGACTTCCCTTTCTTAACTAAGAAGATTCGAGGTCCATTCCTCTCTTTTGATAGCACAGTCAAGAAGATTTTTAGTCCATGAGAGTTCATTTTCAAGACTCTCAAGTTTGGAGTTTTCTGATTCTAAAAGAGTGTTCCTAGCAGATAACTGTTCATTTATTTTCTGCACTCTCTCAGTTTCAGCTACAACACTCCTCAGGGTGTCATAGAGATCCTTTATCTCACAAGCCATTTCCTTAACAGTTTTAACACAATCAGTTTTAGACATGTTAGAGGAAATTTCGAGGCTTACCTGCGAGCTACTACTGTCAGTGGATGAGGCCATCAGGGCTAGGTTGACATACTCTTCATTTTCTTCTTCATCAGAGTCAACTCAGTCATTTCCCTCTGCAATATATGTTTTTCCCTTCTTGTTTGCATTAAGAAGGTCAAAGTATTTCTTCTTGTAGTCCACAACAGTTTCTTTGTTTCTGGATTCACCATCTTTTGTGGCCTTGCGGCACTCATTTGCAAAGTGACCCAGCTCATTGCATTTGTAGCACTTTATCCTTGATTTGTCAATAAAGTTTTTCGTGCTACTAGGTTTCCTTGCTGAAATCTTTTAGATCCCGAAGGCTTTTGGTATTTCAGCTTCGAAAACTTTTTTGCAAGAAAGGCCATGGTTTCATCCAGCTCCTCTAACTCTTCTGGAGTATATTCTTCCTCCTTGAAGTCAGCTTCTTTGTCCCCTTCCATGTTAGCATCTTCTAGTTGCTGCTTCATCAAGACACTTGGCCTTGCTTCTTGTTTGTCCTTCGTGGCAGCCATCAGGGCTACAGATTTAAGCTTTCTGGTATCCCCTGACATTTCAGATCTTTGTTGAACCTCTAGTTCATATGTCTTGAGAGTACCATACAGCCTATCCAAGTCTAGAAGATTCATGTCCTTGGATTCCCTGATGACTGTTATCTTAGGATCCCATGATATGGGAAGGGCTCTCATGAACTTTCTGTTCACATCTTTGTTAGCATATGCCTTCCCATATAATCTCAGGTCATTTACCAACCTGTTAAATCTGTCGAACATTTCAGTGAGTGCTTCACCATTCTTCATTGTGAACCACTCATACTGTTGTGTCAACAGCTGCAATTTATTTTCCCTCACTTCCTCAGTACCATCACAAAGGATTTTTATGGTATCCCATATAGATTTAGACGTGGTAAGATTCATGATACTATTCAACATATCATCGTCTAAACCATTATATAGGATCCCAGTGACTTTAAGATCCTTTTTCACCTTTTCTCTTTCCTCTATCATCATTTCGTCAGTTGTCTTTGGGACAAGCTTTTCAGGAATACTGACTCCATTAACGACTTCTATAGGAATGAGCTTCATGGGAATGTGAGGTCCTTCTTCTAGAATCTGCAAATATTCATCATCAATAGCTCTAAGATGAACCATTATTCTTTGTCTCCAGAAGAAGTATTTGCTCCTTTCTAACATGGGGACTTTACTGTTTCCAGCTTTGTTGGCCATAGATAATGATCGATTTTAGCAAGTGAAATCTGCTAAGAGGCTCTGATACCAATTGTTAATGCAATATAAGCACAAGTGTTTGTAGAAGGGGGGGATGAATACAAACACCTGAAACTTTTCGCTCTTTTAAGCTTAAAAGTGCTTATTGGAAAACAGTTGTAACAAACAGAAAAACTATAAGAAATGAACACACAGATTCAAGTTAAAATAGTTATATTAAAACTTGGGGTTTTTCTGGAAATCTGTATAATCACAAATGTGATTTACAGCTACAAATTCTGTAAATAAAATTCACAGCTTCTCACACTCACTAGCTTCTAATTTTCTTTCAAATATTTCTCGCAAGATCTATTACAAAGCTTCTCTCTAATGTTTGTGTGCTTCAGTATTTGTTTGATCTGTTGGATAGATTCAATCTCTGTATCTTTGTAATGAGAACTCCGTTGCTTATATGTTGATCAGTTGATGAAATCACGTGCTTGAGACGTGCTGTTTTTTTCAACTTAGCCGCAAGTATGTCACATCGTAGCCCTATGTGTTGGGTTTCGTATCATCAGACGCAGCGGAAAAATACGGTTTAAAA
>CM025781.1:26545505-26559553 GCA_014636745.2 Centella asiatica
TTTTACATTAAAATAGAAACATTTGTCTTTTAATGTATTATATATTAGTTTATATTATATATTATAGTATAACATATATATTAATATATTATATATATGATATATGATATATTATAATATATCCATATATATATATATATATATATCACATTTTTGAATTAATCACTATAATATATAGTATTAATGAATTTCAATATGAATAAAATATTAATTTTCTTTTAGATTATTGTGTAATATATTAATATAAATAGTATATTAGAAAAAAAAATTTAATTTGCGTCGGTCCTTTTAAAAGACCCGACGCAAATGTTGGTTTTAGGCGTCGTGGTTTAAAAGCACTGATGCAAATACCCGCTTTAAAAAATAAATTATTAAAACATTTATCTTTAAGAGTTAATTATAATATAATATAGTATTTATATAATATAATAATGATTATCATACTACATATGCTCATGTATTTTTTACATTAAAATAGAAACATTTGTCTTTTAATGTATTATATATTATAGTATATAATATATAATTAACACATTTATGCGTCGGGTTTTTAAAAGAACCAACGCAAATGTGTTTTTTTAAAACGGGTATTTGCGTCGGTGCTTTTAAACCACCGACGCCTAAAACCAACATTTGTGTCAGTTCTTTTAAAAGGACCAACGCAAATGAATTAATTTTTTTAATTTAATTACGCGGCATCTTTTTCATTTGCCCCTCTTTTTACCGCCTTTTCATTTCCTTTGCACGGCATAACATTTTGATTTGCCCTAAAGCTTCAAAAGCTGCATACACTACATAAGAGCTGCATACATTTCCATTTCATGTTCTTAATTGATAAAGATACATTTCCATTTCAGTTTCTGGCGAATACATTGTAATCGGCTTCAGATTTGTTACAAGTGAAAGAGGTACATAATTTTTTTTCAACTGAACTGTGTGATTTACATTCTTTTTCTGTTTTTTGTTTTAATACAACATTTTTTTAAAGCCCCAAAGTCTATCTTGTGATATATGTGTTCTATTTGTGTTTCTATGTGTTCTATTTGTGTTTCTTTTGAATGGAAGCACTGTGATATACTATGTGTTTTGTTTGTGTGTCTTTTGTTTTTGTTGTTAGGATGCACTGTAATTTTTGGCAATATCTTTGCATTTTTTTATGCCGTGTTACAAATTGGTACCTTCTCATTTTCTTGATGATTGAACAATACATACTGTGAGTTGGGAATTTTTTTTCGCCTAAGTTGCTTGTCGAAGCATTCTGTACTTCACTGTTGGGATGCACTGTAATTACAATGAACTACGAATGCACTGTAATAAATTTAATCGTAGTAAATATAATCCTATAAGATTTCTTATTGCACTGTAATTGTAAAGTTAACTCTGTACTTTATTTTTAAATGTGATGTTTTTGACATTTTCTGTTCTACTTTGTAGTTTACAATTATCATGGACCACCCAAGTTCGAGTGAGAGACCTAATAAAAAAACTAGAGGTCCAACATCTTGCAAAAAATTGAAAAAAAAGTCTCCAAATAAACAAGTGCAAAAAGTTATTGAGTTTGATGATAATCTTGGTGTTCCCATTGGAACATATGCTACTGCATTCAAGTCGTACATAGGAGTAGTAGTTAGAGTTCAAATTGACATTAATATTCAGAGTTGGCAAGAAGTCAGTAATGGACTAAAGGATACAATTTGGGAAGATATTAAGGTATGAATTGAAAAGAATAATTAGTTGTTTTAACATATATTGTCATTCAAATTTTATTACAAGTTACTTATATGCATGATTTGACTCAGACTAAGTGGAATATAACGGATGATGCAAGACGGAAGGACGTATTAAAATCTGCAGCGAAAATTTGGAGGGATTTCAAGTCAAGGTTAGTATGCCGATACTTGCGTCTAGACAAGGACCCTTGCAAGAAATATGACTTCATAACTCGAGAGCAATGAGATAAATTCATTCATGATCATCAAAGTGAAGAATTTCAGGTATATTATTTTGATATTTATATTATTATTGGTTTTCAGATAATATTATGCTGAACAGAGACTGTTTACTCATATTATTGTTTTATTTTCTAACAGTCTAAAAGTGAGAAGGCGCGTGAAAACCAGAAGTTTAATGAGTATCCACATTATCTCGGAAGACTTGGATATGCAGGGAAAAAATCTAAGTGGATGGTTGATGACCCTTTTAATTCTTTACCTTCGTCCGAATCAGTTAATTCAGAAATTGTATCAACCGATCGAACTAATCGTAGTTACGATTGGATTCGGGTGAGAGTTAGGAAGAGGGATGAAGGTGAAGGTTATTATTTTCCCAAGGACGCGACTAGGGATGTTGTTCAAAAAATGGTAAGAGTATTTTGTTCATTTAAAAATATTTATATTTACAGTATAACTTAAAATATTAATCATTAAATTGATTTTGAAACAAATGAAATGGAAAGACAAAGCCTGCGAAGGTTCGTGGACTCCTCACGGGCATGATGACATATTGTCACATGCACTTGGAAAGAAGGAGCACGCCAGGCATGTCAGAGGGGTTGGAGGAAGAGTGCGCATAAAGGATGTATTCGGGACGGACAAAGGCAAGTCCCATAAAGGCGTAATATCAATGGATGAGTTATCTACGATAACTCAAGAAATTGAAACAAAAGTGGCCAATCGACTTACGCAGCAGTACCAATCTCAAATGAATGAAATGGATATGAAATACAAAGACCAGATTGGTACACTGCAAAGTCAGCTTACGAACGTATTCAATGTAATGGGCCAGATGGAAATGCCTATTCCCCAACAAACTCCAATAACTCCAACAACCGACGTGATTCAAAGTAGCTCTCACTCGGTGGATCCATTCTTTGAAATAAAGGTATACTTATTTTTACTCTTTTCTATGTCTTTCAATCATAAGTTATCATATAAGTTCCCTATATGATTCTAACTGAATTTTTTTTATATAATTAACATAGAAGCTGACTCCATGCAGTCTCTATGTGATTGCTGAGACCGACAAAGTGATTGTGGCTATTGGGATTGTTTTTCCAACAAATGTGTTGGGTAATGTTGTTCATGGTCAACAAATGGGGCTAGACAATGTGAAAGTATCCATTGATAACATTTTTTCTGAATTTCAACTCGCTCCCCTTCCCATGCCTACTAATGAACATACAAGAGTAGGTGACGCAACTAGTAGCTTTGTTCAGTGGCCTATACAACTTGTAATGTTGGGGCAGGTTACAAATTTCAAATTAACATTATTAATTATAAATGATTGTTGCTAATTCATTTAATTCATGTAAATGTTATTGTTTAACTTTATATCTAATTAGGATCCCATCTTACAGGATAAGGGTAAAGAGTTTGGGTCTCCCCCCGCCAAAAATAACCAAGTTCGTAGTAGCAAAGGGTCGGCTATTGACGTGGATCAGAACTTGAGTCAAAAATGTAAATATTTACATCAAATGATTAGGGCATTGCCTTCCTCGGATGACATAATTTCAGTGCCATTAGATTATGATTCATGCATTGATGCTCCGAAGGAAGTTGAAGAACTGATATACGTCGCGAGTGAAGATATAATCCAATTCTGTAAAATGGAATGGTTGAATATAAGTGTCGTACAAATTTTCATACATTCTCATTTATCTTTTTTTTTTATACAAGTTTATTTTATAAACTAACTAATTAGTAAATTGTATATTATATTGAAGGTACCTGAAGGAGATGACTAAGGGATCTAATGCCTTTAGATTCTTGTATCCTTAAAAAGTGGCAAATGCAGTAAATGATCCAGATGGCACAAGTCGATACATTGCGGATATTTTTCTAGGTTGCCAGGGATCCAAATTCATCTTAGGGTCGTACTTCCAACAGTAAGAACATAAAAATGGTGGGCTTAATTTATTCTAGCTAGCTTGTTCATTGATATAATTTAACATTGTTATTTAATTTTGTAAAAATGTAGGGAGCATTGGATGTTGTTTCTTATATCTTGTGAGCAAAATGCAATATATGTGTTCGACTCATTGAAGAAGGAAAGGAATATGCCAATCAAGACAACATTTGCAGTGTAAGTAAATTATATATTAATTTCTAAGTTGTTAATATAAGTTAAATGTGTAAAACTCTTTTAACATATTTATTTACTCATATATACTATGTTAGGTCCCAAAGGGTAAAAATACTAGAAGGGGGGTTGAATAGTGTTTTTAAAAAATTAAGTCTTTACTTAGAAAACCTTACTGAATTAAAAGTCTTCTTGCTTATAAAAAGGTTTCTTAAGATTTTCAAAGGATTTAGCAGCGGAATTGTTTTAAGCAAGGAACCCCTTAGATTTTAACTCAAAAGTTAATGGCTTAAAGTAGCAAAGATAGTAAGTCTTTGCTGAACAAGTTCAGCAGGACTAAAGCAAAGCACAGCAAAGAAAGGAAGCAATATAAAAGATAAGCAGGAGAAGAGAGAATTTTTATAGTGGTTCGGAATAATCCTACTCCACTCTTCTTCTCTTTTACTTGAGAAGGCTATCACTATAATCTGTTCACACAGAACAATCAGCAAGAGGACACTTAGTCCAATTTACAATGGGTCACTTAGACCTCTTTAGCAGGACACTTAGTCCAATTGTCACACAGACTTAGAAGATTTCAGAAAATCTTGCTTGCTATCTTCAAGTAGAAGGCTCCTTGGTTGAGCAGATAGATAGCACTTGTTCAAGCTTTATGTTGTCTTGCTGTAGCCTTTAAGATGTCAGAGAGTTTTTGCTCAGAGGTAGTTGATTCATTGATTGTTAGTCATAAATGAAATTTATGACTTCTATTTATACTCCTCCAAAGAATCTATCCGTTGGAAATTTGAAATATATCCGTTGGAGTGTACTGCCCTTGATGTGACTTGTACCTTTTCAGCAGTCCTTGCTTAGTTCAAAGAAGTTAGCCGTTTTTCTGTCTTCTAGTGCCTTTCAGCAGAGATTCCTAGAAGTTGACTAAGCAGGGAATAAGATAGCTTCTCTGACAATCTTCACTTTGATAAACAAAGGATCTTGCTTACTAGTCCTTGCTTATTTCCATTCTAAGCAGGACTTATACTTGGAAAATTCTTCGTCTTCAGAATCCTTTATAGCAGGCTTATCAGTAGACTTCAATGGTGATCAAAGGTCCTTGCTTAACTACAAATTATATCCACCTAACATGTTGGATATTTTTCTAAGTCCTTTTACATTGTCTAAGCAAGGACTATATTACATCATCAATTCTTATAAATCAAACACATAAGCAAAGATAATATAAGCAGGGGTGCAACAACATACTATATATAATTTTGTTGGGCATTTCGATTATATGTTGCTCAAGGTGGCAAGAAGAGAAATAATAAGTTGCATTGGTATACGAAAGATGTTAAGGTAAAAAATACTTGCTAACTTATCCAAACAAAGTTGAGTTTGTTGGTTCCTATAATATGTATTAATTTATTTTTAAAATGAATTTTTATAAACTTATCATTTGCGTCGGTTCCTGTGAAAAACCAATGCGAATGACACACTATTTGCGTCGTCTGTACAAAGGACCGATACAAATAATATTTTTTTTGCGTCACATCTTTAATCGACGCATATGGTTATGCATATTTGCGTCTCCTCCATATGCGTGTCCCCGTAACCGACGCAAAATATGTTATTTAACCGATGCATATGATCAGTTTTGTACTAGTGATTACTACCCAGATACAACCAACGATTGATAATTACTCACCAAAATGATTTAATTGCCCTAATTGATTGACAAATAATATAAATATATCATCTGAGGTACAACCCTAACCTCTTTTCTATAATTCTCTTCAGTCGACCACCCACATAAATCTTTATTTCACTTTCAAAAGTATAGTAGTTGTTCTTTTTAGGAGCAACTCAAGAATTTTAACATCTTCATTGAAGTTAAAAGAAGTAAGAGCACTATATTAAAGTCATGTTCTGCTCTGCTCTGTTTTGTTCCATTATTCATGTCATACTGTAAAAAATACCTTGTTTACTCAATTCCAAATGCATGATTTAAAACGTGCATATAACATCAGGAGTTATTAGTTATGTATGTTAAAAGTTATCCAAGAAGTGAATAAGAAATATTGAAGAACAGTCAATATATAAAACTATTGTTTTATCAATTGTTAAAACCGTATGAGGACACCATGCTTGTGTCTTGATCAAATTGAGTTTTCCTTGAGTTTAACAGTTGTAAAAATAAGAAATAAACACCATGCTTGTGTCTTGATCAAACAGAATTTTCCTTGAGTTTAACAGTTGTTGTAAAAATAAGAAATAAACACCATGCTTGTGTCTTGATCAAACAGAATTTTCCTTGAGTTTAACAGTTGTTGTAAAAATAAGAAATAAGGACGAAGACTCAAGTTTTCCCTCCTAAGCCTCTTAGGATAAAAATAAAATTTCAAGGATTGAGGAACTCTGCAACTTTAAAGTTGTAGTAGATTGTAGTAGTGCCTTCACAACTGTGTGAGTGTGTTTGTGTGTGTTTGTTGAGAAGCAATTTCAAACACTGCAAGAGAATTGTTGAGAAACTGTCTTTCATAAGATTTATCCATTGATGACAACGTCCACTAATGAATGATAAAGTCATCCTCTGTATTCGAGAGTAATTTTATGTTAGTCTTTGACAGTGCAAAACCTTAGTCCCTGATAAGTTTGGAAAAATTTATCCCTTGATGATATTATCCACTGATGAGGTATAGTTTAGTGCGTCACAACCTTGTTTTGGGACTTTGGTGCTCATAGTAATTTTTTCGATGACTTTGGCGATAGCTAACTAACTTCGGCAATAGCCAACTGACTTTGGCGTTAGTCAAATGACTTTGGCAGCAATAGCCAAGTGACTTTGGCGATAGACAAATGGCTTAGCGATGACTTTGGAGATGACTTTAGCACTATTGTTATGAATTAAGCACTGAAGAACTTAGAGACGACTTTGGCGATAGTCAATAGACCTTGGCACTATTCATTTTGAGTTTGGCGCTTGGTAAAATTTGTACTTTGGCGCTTTTGTTTAGAGTTTGGCGATGAACAAAATTTATCCCCTGATAATTAAAACTTATCTCATGATGAATAAAATTATCCACTGATGACTAAAATTATCCCTGATAACCATATCCAATGATGACTAAGATTATCCATTGATGACTAAAAATATCCCCTGATGACCGTATCCACTAATGGCCAATATATCCCCTAATGACCGATTGTTATCCCCTGATGGTTATTTCATCCTCTGATGATCATTTTATCCCCTGATGACCACTTTTATGCTCCGATAGTTATCCACTGATGCACACTCTATCTTGGAAGTGCATAATTTTATACTCTGACTATAATATGCATGTGAATAATTATTTTTTCTCCCATACCTACTCTGGTATTATCTCCACAATATACACCAGTTGTATTAATGAGAATTAATCGATTGCTAAAACTGAGTTTAAAGAAATAAAACATTAAAGAATTATTTAAGGTAATAATAATTAATTGATAATTCTCAATTAATAGTGAATTAGTTATAAATTCACTTAAGCTAAATTTTATTTAATAGAGAATTAACATACAACATCCAATAACTCAATGAATAATATAAGAGCCTGCAGGTGACTAAATACCAGTTTGAAAAATCTCTCGGACTTGGTTGGAAGTTAAAAAGCAAACTCAATATTTTAAATGTCAAATTAAAATATTTAAGACATAAGGACGTCACATGTGTGCATTCTTATATCTATATTCAAGACATGAATTTCTCTTGACAAGGGTAATGTACATGTTTTACAGAGTGCTCTCGTTCACAAGTAATTTGATTTAAGAATAGCTAAGGACAGACAAGTATATACGCACTCTATTTTTTTCATTCAATACGTATTGTCATTCATTCGATATACATAAGTAACCAATGTTATGTTATATTCTATTCAAGTTCAATGTTTTCATGAATGATTAACGTACGATCTATTGATCTGATCTACGTGAAAAATGTTGTACTAGAAACAAGTATTCTTTGGGCGGCTGTTAGCTATTCAGATTCATCAACGACAAAGTAAATCCTATACGGATGTAGAAAACATATTTCTCACCCCATACTTGTAAAGTATATCTGTGTGGGTAACTAAAGGCTAGTGGGATGCATTTGTCTAGCACCCCGGGTCTAGGATTTTATCAGAGACGAAAACCGAGACATCGGTAATCGAATATGTGACGACCCGAAAATCTCTTACCGGACCAGGGCTTCGTTAGAAGAAGGAAAGATAACTTCACATCCATTCATAGCATAAATACTAATAAAAGGAATTAGTAAAGAGTTATTACAACCCAAAATATTACATTCTCAGTGGAAGCTATTCTATCTCTATATTATAATACAAATCATCACTCTTCAGAACCTCTTCCTTTCTTCCTTCCTTATCGGCACTCAAAAAGGTTAGTCAAACTCAGTAGCCGATCATCTTTGCCTTCTCCTTGTCAGAGGGTTCAGCCTTTGTACCCTGCCCTGCAAGACATTAAAATTCAACAAGAATGAGCAATTTACGCCCAACAAGTATGTAAACAATTTTGGGAAGCAAAACTAGAATGTTACTAGGGATTCAATTCTGTTGAGAGGCTCAGTGGAACAATACTAATGCCTCAAAAATCTTGAAAGAATCTTTAGGATCACTAATGATAAACAATGTGTAATCCTTCTTGAAGAAAGACAGGTATTCACCTGTGTACAACTTTCTCAAAATATCCATCGGGGGCTAAACCCGTTGGATCTGCTAACCATACGGTACACAGCTGGCCTAACTGTGACTGCATGATCCCTCCTTGTGTGAATGTATGTAGTCACTTATAATTTCTCTAGGTCAGGTGAAGAACAAATCAGCACCTTTCCTTTCCTCTAGCCAACCATGTGGCATAGCCCATTGAAGGGACATATCATTCTCATTCATTAGCACAGATATAAGATTGAAAAATAACTGATAATCAAAGCTCGGTTATATCCATGTACTTTCATTCATATCATGCTAGCGGAATTTAAAGCATAGCATTCTCAATCATAAAAATAATTGAAACATATAATCAAAGCCTTGCACGCATATCGAATCAAATGATACTGCGTTAAATCGAAATAAGCATCAGATTGAATGTATATACTTGTCTCGGTCCTTTGCACACATTCAAATTCAATTTACTCGTGAAAGATTCTTTAAACATGCATATAACATGATAAATTTAATACCTTAATAAGAATTATGAATGAAAATGCATATGTGATGTCCTTAAACTTTTAATGTTTCAAATCTGACATAAGAACCTTTGAGGTTAAATAAATAATTGAAACGTCATAAAATAATTTAAGAAAATAATGTTTTATAGTTTTAAAGACAAACTGCGCGTCAGGGGAAAATCTTCCACGTCAGGGGATTTTTTGTTATCAGGGGATAACTAGTCGTCAGGGGATGACTGGACATCAGTGGGTAAATTATCTGTCAAGGGATGTGTCGCCCGTCAGGGGATGTCTCTTGACCATCAAGGTATCATTCGCTCATCAGGGGAAAGTCATCAGGGGATGACTTACCCATCAGGGGATAATTTGTTCATTGCCAAACTCGTCAGGTGATAACTTTGACTATCGCCAAACTCTCTTGGCTGTCAGGGGATGATTTGTTCATCGCCAAACTTAGTAAGTCATCACTGAACTTCATCAGTGGATAATTTGTTCAGCACCAAACTCAGTTGGCTATGGCCAAACTCCTCGGAGACTAAAATCTTTAGCCATTAGAGACTAACATACTTTGCCCATCAGAGATTATGGATGACGTCATTAGGGACTGAACTTAGCCTGTCGGAGAGTAAGGATGACGTCATCAGAGACTAATCAAAATTCCTTCATCGGAGACTAACAATCATCTCATCAGAGACTACCATAAGCACTATCGGAGACTAACTTGGAATCTCCTAGGGACTATTTAATAGGGTCAGAGACTGACTCCAACCCGTCAGAGACTAAGTTAGAACTTTTTTCAGATACAGTGGTGTCTTCCTCACTTCTCCATGGGTGGTGTTCTTAACCATAACCATATATAGGTCAACTCTTATCATCCTCTCAGTTAAAGATAACATCTCTTAGGGTCTACTAGCTCTCGCAGACACAGTTTAGGCTACAAAGCTCAGGTTGACAAAGGCTCAAGCATGGCATTTTAAAAACCGATTAACAGAATACTTGGGATTTAATGGTTGTCAACATTCTTACACTCATCTTGGATAGCTTTTGAAATAAAAAGGCATTAACTCCAGGTGTGTTAAAGGCATGCATTAAATCGTACTTTTGGAAATGAATGAACAAAGTATTAAACGTGGCATGCATAACAGAACAAAAGTGTAAGAAACAGTGCAGGACTTTAATGTAATGCCCTTAACTCCTTGGTTGCAAAGAAGAAGTTAAAAGCCTTGGGTTTTCTCTACCAAAAAGACAGTTGCTGTGACAACCCCAAAAATCCCTTAATGGATCAGGGCTTCGTCAAAAGAAGGAAAAGATAACCATACATCCATTCATAGCATAAATACTGGATAAGGGCAGTATTAGAAAGTTATTACAACCCAAGAATAATACAATCAGCGGAAGCTATTACATCATCTTTAATTACCAACCAAAATCAACACTACTTCTAACATCTTCCTTTCTCCCTTCACATCTTCTTTCCTTTCTTCCTCAGTCTTATCAAAAGAATATATGACTTAGTAGTTTATCATCTTTGCTTTCCCCTTATCAGAGGGTTCAGCCTTAGCATTCTGTCCTGCAAGACATTAAAATTCAACATAGGTGAGCGATTTACGCCCAGCAAGTATATACACATCGAAGAAGTATATAAGCAATTTAAAAGAATGTATCTGGAACATCGAAGGGAGTTCAAGTCTGTTTATGAGGCTTGGTGAAACAATGCCAAAGCCTCAAAAACCTTCAAAGATCATTAAGGATTCACTGATGAAACACAACGTGTGATCCTCCTTGAAGAAAGATAGGTATATACCTGAGCATAACTTTCTCAAAATATCCATCGGGGGCTAAACCCGTGGATCTACTAACCATACAGTACACAGTTGGCCAAACTGGACTGCATGATCCCTCTTGTGTGGACTACGTAGTCACTTATCATTCCTCTAGGTCAGGTGAAGAACACATCAGCACCTTTCCTTTCCTCTTGCCAACCATGTGGCATAACCCATTTAAGGGACATCATTCTCATTCCTTTGCACAGATATAAGATTGTAACATAGCTGATATTCAAAGCTCATTTATATCCATGCATCATCATTCATATCATGCTAGCAGAATTTGAAGCATAGCATGCTCATTCATAAAAGAAAACAATTGAAACATAATTCAAGCCTTGCACGCATATCGGATCAAATGATAATGCGTTAAACTGAAATAAAATCAGATTGAATGTATATATTTGCATTAACTTGTAATTAAACATAAGATGGTGAATATACTTGCCTCAGTCCTTTGCATTCAACCAAATTTAATTTACTCGAGAGTGGAAAAATTCTGTATGAATATACATATCACAAGATGAATTTAATATCTTGGTTAAAGCATGAGAGAAAAATGCACGTGTGATGTCCTTAACTTTTAACGTTTCAATTTGGTATAAAAGCTGTTGAGGTTAAGAAATCAATTAAAACATCTTAAAAAGGATTTAAGAAAACAATATTTTATAGTTTCGAAAACAAACTGTGCATCAGGGAATTACTTCACTTTAACTCATCGGAGACTACGGATAACGTCATCAGAGACTAAACTTAGCCTGTCGGAGACTGTTAAGGTTAAACACTGATGATGATAGTTTAGTATTAAGTTGTGCAAATTGTATATACTCAAGGTGTTGTATAAACCTTGAAATAGGCATAAGTTTTGCATCCGCTGATGATAATAATATCCATCAGTGGATGATTTAGTTCTTCACAAGACAAGTCAGAAAATGGAACATTTGAATGGCTTGGCTTCGTGGAGAAGAATGTTTGATGTTACTTAAACAGTCAAAGTATTCCGCACATCAGATATTCTAAGAAAAGAGTTACGTTGATTTCATACCATCAGGGGAACCCATCAGGGTGAACCCGTCAGGGGGAGCCAGTCAGGGGGAACCCGTCAGGGGAAGCTCGTCAGGGGAACTAGTTAGGGGGAACCCGTCAGGGGGAGCTCGTCAGCGGAACCTATCAGAGGATGACAAAGGCAGACCAACCCATCAAGGGGACACTTCAAGATATGTCAGTGTCAGGCCAATTCATCAGGTTAACCTGTCGGGGTGGATTGGTCAAACATGACATCAGTGGAAGCCATGAATGTATGCAGTCAGTCATAACCATCAGGATCAAGAAGCACTGAGTAAATCTCAAGTGAAGAACGAAGCCCTGATCCAGTCAATATGCATCAGGGGGTCCAGAAGCACTGATCAAGATCCATCAGGGTTGACTATCAGTGGATCGTTATGACAGCATACATCCGTCATCAGCATATACACGAAAATCAATGTAACTTGAACAGAAGCAAGAGATATCAACTGGAAAGATATTTCTTGAAGTCTGTATCCATCCAATGAGAACTCTTGCGCATTAAATGCATACAGATTGTGACGACCCCATAATCCCATACCGGACTAGGGCATCATCATAAGAAGGTAAAGATAACCATTCATCCATTCCCAAATAAACACTGAATAAAAACAGCATTTAAGAGTTATTACAACCCAAGAATTAAGTAATTACAGCGGAAGCTATTACATCATTTCCTAATAACAAAATAAATCTCATCGACTCTTCAAACGTCTTCCTTCTTTCCTTTATTCATTTCTTTCTTTCCTTCATCAGTTCTATCAAAAAGATAAACACTTAGCAGCTTATCATCTTTGCTTTCCCCTTGTCAGAGGGTTCAGCTTTAGCTTTCTGTCCTGCAAATCATTAACATTCAACATGGGTGAGCGTTTTACACCCAGCAAGTATATACGTAGAGGCAAATATGAATAATTCAACGAATTTCATCTGGAATCAAAGGAGAGAAATTCAAATTCTGTTTGTGAGGCTTGGTGAAGCAGTACCAAGTCCTCGGAAACCTTCAAAATCTTTGAGGATTCACTGATGATATACAACTTGTGATCCCCCCTTGAAGAAAGTCAGGTATACACCTGATCATAACATTCTCAAATATCCAACGGGGGCTACACCCGTGGATCTGCTAACCATACAGTACACAGCTGGCCAGGCTGGACCGCATGATCCCTCTGAGTGACTACGTAGTCAAATAACATTTCCTCTTGGTCAGGTGAAGAACACATCAGCACCTTTCCTTTCCTCTTGCCAACCATGTGGCATAACCCCCATAAGGGGCATCATTCACATTCTCATTGCACAGATATAAGATTGAAAACATAGCTGAAATTCAAAGCTCATTTATATCCATGCATCATCATTCATATCATGCTAGCAGAATCAAAAGCATAGCATGCTCATGCATCAGAAATATTAAAGTGTAAATCTAACCTTCTACGCATATCGGAACAAATGATAATGCGTTAAACTGAAATGAGTATGAGATTGTGAATATACTTGCCTCAGTCCTTTGCTCACTACCAATTTAATTTACTCGCGAGTGGAAAATTCTGTAAGAATATACATATCACAAAAAAATGAATTTATTATCTGGGTTTAAAATATGAGGGAGAAATGCACATGTGATGTCCTTAACTTTTAACGTCTCAATCTGATATAAAACTATTGAGGTTAAGAAATCAATTCAAACATCTTAAAATAATTTAAGAAAATAGCATTTTATAGTTTTTAAAACAAACTGCGCATCAGGGAAGTACTATGCTTTAACTCACTGGAGACTAGTAACCCATCGGGGATTATCAGTCCTTCGGGGATTATTAACCCATCGGGGATTATCAACCCATCGGGGATTAACAACCCATCGGGGATTATCAACCCATCGGGGATTATCAACCCATCGG
>CM025781.1:26565001-26578593 GCA_014636745.2 Centella asiatica
AAGAGGCCTATAGATATCACCCCTAATTTATAGGAGGGTTAAATTCCATCTACATCATTCCCATTTCTCACATAACTCATTATGCATCCAACAATCACCTTTATCGTCCACCCGGTTAAAGGTGACTTTTGATAATGTCAAAACGCATAACTCCTTATGTAGAAATGTCATGACTTCAGGTCGAAGGACCATTACATCATTGTCACTATGAGAATTACTTATGACACATAGCATAACGCTCCATGTAGAATTCTCATGGTGGGTCTATCCAGTACTATGTTCTCTAACATGTACCTATGTATCAACTTAATATATCTCGTATATATTTATGACCAATGAGATATAGCCATCAGTTAATCCACATACTAGTCTCAATGTATTATTGTTGTCCCCCTGACAATGATACTCGACTAGGGACATTTAAGAATAATGATACTTTACATACTTATATGATCTCATATTCAAGTCACATACTTGAATCCATATAATTAGTATCATTCTTCTAAGGACATTTATTATGTTAACATTTATATTACGCAGTAAATAAAACATAATAAAAGTAATTATCATTTAACCAAAAAACATAACATAAACATGGTGTCACAATCATTACATAATTGGCCACTAGGGCATACACTCTAACACTATGTGTCAGACTGCTGCATGCTTTGTTGCTTCTTTTTCTTCCCCTGATCTGTATGTATTTAATGCGAGAGAGATCTCATTGGATCAAAAATAAACTTCAGGAAATAACTTTCCAGTTGATATTTCTTGCTTCTGTAACACGTTACGTTGATTTCCGTGTAAGTACTGATGACGGGTGCCTGCTGTCATAACGATCCACTGACTGCCTGCCCTGATGGACTTTGATCAGTGCTTCTGGATCCCCTGATGCTTATTGACTGGATCAGGGCTTCAACCTTCACTTGAGTTTCACTCAGTGCTTCTTGATTCTGATGGTTATGATTGACAGCATACACTGATGGCTTCCACTAATGTCATGTTGGTCATTCCCCCTGATGGGTTGCCCTGACACTGACATGTCCTAAAGTGTTTCCCTGACGGGTTGGTCTGCCCTCGTCATACCCTGACAGGTTTCCCTAATGAGTTCCCTCTGATGGGTTCCCCTGATGGGTTCCCCTGATGGGTTCCCCCTGATGGAACTTAATCAATGTAACTTTGATTAGAATTTCTGATGTGCGGAATACTTTGACTGTTTACAAGTAGCATCAGACATTCTTCTTCACTTAGTCAAGTCCTTTGAATGTTTCTGTTTTCTGACTTGTCTTGTGAAGAGATTGACCATCCACTGATTAATAATATTATTATCAGTGGATGCAAAACTTGTGTTGATCTTAAGGTTTATAAAATACCTCAAGTATTTATAGTTGCACAATTTATTACATAATCATTATCATCATCATTTATCTCTAACAATATTTAAATCAAACGACGCAAATGTTTGAATAATTTATTTTTTAAAATTTTTAAAGCATTTGTGTCGGTTAGTCTAACAACCGACGCAAATACATCAGAGTATTGCGTTGGGTCTTTAACCGACGAAGACGCAAATGTATTTTTGTTTACCTGTACATTAACTATTTGCGTCGGTTCGTTAAACAAGCGACGCAAATGTAGGCTTTGCGTTGCTTGTTTAACGAAACAACGCAAATACCTAACACTATTTGCGTTGGCTCGTTAAACACGCGACACAAATGTAGTGTTTGCGTCGGTCCTTTAAAACAAATGACGCAAATACCTAAAACTATTTGCGTCGGTTTGTTAAACAAACGACGCAAATGTGTTATTAATTTATTTTTTAATTTTTTTTATAGTTTTTGCGTCGGTTCTTTAAAAGAACCGACACAAATACAGTTTATTTTATTTACCATAATGCCACCGTTCTACTATATGCGACAGTTCTATTAAAGAACCGATGCAAATTAGGCGACACATAAGTCGGTTTCTGTATTAGTGAATAAACCTTAGAATGAAGTGGTTGACTAGATTGGTCAGTGTTATGGCTGTCAAAATATCAGGCAATTACGTATAATAGTCGACATTTTGTTGGACATAAATCTTTCTCTTGGTAGTGCCCTTATGCAGTGAGCTTCCCTTAAAGAGATATACTTAAGCATAATCAGGTTACTATCCATAGTTAGAGTATACTGCTTCAGTTTGATTTATCAACTGCTGACACACTTGCAGCCCAATCTTTGATATAATATGATTATATTACTTGTACACAACAGTGTTTAGTCAATAATTTACATTATAGCTTTCTCATACATTATTTCTTTTTCAAGTAATATATTTCACTATTTCTTATTAGTGCTTTGATAAAATAATCATTTAAGATTGGAGTTAAAATATATTTATATCACTTTAGTAGATTATTACACGAGTTACTGGATTACCTTCAAAGTAATTAATTTTGGACATCACATAGACATGACGCAATTCATACATGATATGAAATAATTATTCATATAAAATATAAATAATACCTTAATACCTCTTATTCCTATTTTATTTTCGGATTCCCCCACAACTTTTCTCTCAAATCCTTATACGCTAAAATTCTTTGCTTGATCGGTTAAAGGTAAATACATAATCCAAATAAAGAAGTGCAACTCTCTTGACTAATATTACATTGGGGCTTGGTTGAATCCTAGAGATAGAGCTGTCATTGTATTCTTCCATTTGCACGTGGGAGAGACTTCAGCTTTTTTCAAGAAATGTTTATACGCCTCTAAGCCTTAGTTTATTTTGGTAAAAAACTTATTATTATTTATTATTTTCTTTTAGTGTTGTCAAGACTAACACAAATTGCATTATCTTCATTTTATATAACACGTAATAATTGAAAATACTCATAATCAGAAGTTTGCATTCGTTCGAGTGGTAAGACCAAATGTGAGATTTGAGAGAGTAAATTGAAAAAAAAAAAAAAAAACTCATAATCAATATGGAAAGTTGATGCTATACTAAGCCAGAAAAGAGCGGAAGCTAACCATGCTAGACCAAGTCAGAATATGAGTACTTCTATACTTCTATTACTATTGAATCCTCTGCCATAAATACGAGATACACTATTACTATGAATATACTCCTTCCACTTTCTTCTTTCCTTCTCAAATAGTGTATGTAGTTTTAATAATTCACATCGAATTTCTCTCGTTAACCGATTACCAGTCTTGACAAGGTCCACCTGTAAATTAAATGCATGCGAAATATAACAAAGTCATTTATTATTATTATTGTTTGTTTATTTATTTATCTATTTATTATTTTTTTATTTGGAATTGATGAAGTATGTATCTCTAATAAACATAGTTTTGATATTTGGTAGATCACATGCAATGTAACATAAATTGAATCGGAGATTGATTGATTGTATAATTTAGCGATTCAACTAATTGAGTGGGTTATTTAATCAATTAAGCTAAATTTTTATTATCATATATATGAAATATGTTTATATACTTCAATTTAGTTTACCCTATCAAAATTATAACCATCTTTTAAATATATAAATGAGCATTCAAAGTAATTTTTATAATTATTTACTGCACAATAATTAATTAGTACTACAATTAACAAGATAAAATATAATAATTTTGACTATTATTATTCATTTATTCTAAAAATATTTAGGTAATTACATGTTTAATTTTTTTATAGACAGAAAAGATTTATAAAAAATTCTAAGAAGTCATTTTGATCACAAAATAATCCGGTCTACTTTTTTTAAAAAAAACACTCGTCTAGTTTGCCGGTTTGTTAAAAAAACATCTAATTCATTTGGTTCACTCTGGTATATTTGTTTATTCTATATTTTCCATGAATCAGACTAAATTTAGCATTGATTCTCGGTTCAATCGGTTCGACCAACCTATTGGATCGGGTTTTTATAACTATGCTATGTATGCCGGGCCATGTGTACATATCATATTCTTTTGTTAACATGCAAAACCATTACAAATAGATTTCTAACACTTACATTCGAAATATTCTTAATTTTAACTAGACTTCTACCATACCAAACTATATATATAATAATATAATTAGTAAAAGTCATTTAACGAATGCATAAAGTAAAGTTGTCGAGAAGTTAATGAAGATTAATTAAGGATGATTTCATATCAAACCATCAATCAAATATAATTTGAAATTGATTGATGAAAACATATTTAAAATTATACTATAATTATAGTAATTTGTTCGATTTGCCATATGGCATTTGTGCTAGCTAGTATGTGTTTCTGCGTGTATATGTTTGTGTGTACCATCAATTAACAGATAAATAAACAAGTTCAAATGCATACAATAACTACAGGTAGGTCATGTTACAAATGGTCTCTCAAATTAGTTCAAGTCAAATACGTAGCGTATAAAATCAAATAGCTAGCTATTGTTAAATTTGAAGCAAAATTAATGAGTATGGTTAGCAGCTACTCTTTGAAGATGATGGCTCAACGGTCCCTTTAATTCGAATGAATGATTTTAGTTTACAGGTAGACCTTGTCAAGACTTCATTTCTTTGGATAACACGACATTCATATCTTGTTTCACTTGCTCTCTATGCATGTATATCGTACCCCTTTACCTTCTATTGAATAAGTTATTTTGATAAAAAAAAAATAAAATTTAGTTCCTCTATATTACAAGTCATTTACTATTTTTCAAAGAAATTTAATGCCTTCTTTTAAGAATGATTATAATGCGTTCGACAATATTTTGTAAAAGTTAGTCATTTAATAAAGAATAAAAAAATATTAATATTGCATGTTTGACCAAAATTTACGCGTATAAATAATAAATTTTTCTGATGATATTTGTTATGAATATTCGATAAAAGTTAAGAAATTTGTAATGACAAATTTTTAAAGATATAATATTATAATGAAAAAATTATGCAATTGTTATTTTTTTTTTGCAATAATTTTTTTTCTTCAAATGTTTTTTTTTTCTTTTAAAACGGAGGATGTATCTTTATTAAAATATATTGGTTGAGATAAAATAAAAAGAAAATCATATATTCGTAGATGGAGGAGGAACTGTAGTACTCAACGTACTCGCAAGTCCCCTAAAGTCCTCAACTCTAATTAGTACAGTACGGAGTAACTACGTATTCAAGAGTCAAATTCGATGATTACAACCCTAAATTCAATTTTTTGACCCTTTTTTTTCTTATATTAAGTAATGTTATTGATTTAAATTTCTATTCCAACTTGTCTTAAATATTCACCAAGTTATTATTATACAACAAAGAATGCATTTAATTTAAATTATTGTGGAAAATTATATTATACTGTATATCGATGTCCTCTATTATTTGGTGGAAGATTGAACCTTTACTACATTTGTGTACGTCGGCCATACCCCAACATAATATATTTTGCATTCATTATGTTTTTTCAAGTTGAAGATGATTTTTATTTTTTTTTGATAGTGTTCAACTTGAAGAATTAAATAAGTTGCGTCTGAGTTCTGACATTGGTGAGAGGAATTAATGAGTAGGAGTAAAATTAGATATTTATATGTATATTTCCATACCACTTGCCATGTCTTATTCCAAGACTGGTCCCGTCAAATTAAAATCCTCTCAACCATTTCAAAATATAAAATTGTTGGACCATTCACTACATGCATGTACCCCCATCTTCGATCTTTCCTTTTCCTTCAAGTCTTCAACTCTCAACTAGTATAAATAGAAAGTGCATAATATGATCTTATCTCATCTCATAACAAATTTATAGAAAGAAAACAATCGTAAGACTTTGTACTCGATCAATTAGCTAGTAATAAAATGATGAACATCCAATCTTATTCCATCCTTTCATATGTTCTCTTAACATTTTCATTG
Source organism: Centella asiatica (assembly GCA_014636745.2). Taxonomy (NCBI): domain Eukaryota; kingdom Viridiplantae; phylum Streptophyta; class Magnoliopsida; order Apiales; family Apiaceae; genus Centella; species Centella asiatica. Next base: position 26,570,871 of record CM025781.1, read on the forward strand.
GCAACTTCTTCCGTACTTGTTACTAATCATGATAATTTTCTTCATTGCCTCAATCATATCACTGCCGACTCCACTTCCATGTCCACTGTCAATTATTTCATCACCCCCCAAAACACTTCTTTCGAATCTGTCCTAGAATTCTCCATTAACAACCTCCGTTTTGTGTCGCCAAGCACCCCGAAACCACTAGCCGTTGTTAAGCCCGTCCGCGACTCCGAAATCCAAAATGCCATTTATTGCTCCAAGAAACATGACATTGAGATGAGGATTCGTGGCGGTGGCAATGATTATGAAGGAATTTCTTCGGTTTCACAGTCTCCATTCATCATACTCGACATGAGTAATTATCGAATGATCAGTGTCGATCCGGTAGATGCAACTGCATGGGTGCAATCTGGTGCAACTCTTGGTGAAGTTTATTATAACATTGGCCAGAAGTCCAAAACACTTGGATTTCCAGGTGGCATTTGGTCGAACGTTGGTGTCACCGGGCTCACCGGTGGCGGAGGATATGGCACGTTGAGACGAAAATACGGTCTTGCTGCTGACAATGTCATCGATGCTTATTTAATGGATGTTAATGGAGTAATTCTCGATAGAAAGTCAATGGGTGAAGATCTGTTTTGGGCCATTCGAGGTGGTGGTGTTTCTAGTTTCGGAGTAATTCTTTCGTGGAAACTACAGTTAGTACCTGTTCCTGAAATTGTGACAGTTCTTAACGTTGCAAGAACCTTAGAACAGAACGCAACCGAAATTCTTTACCGCTGGCAGACAGTAGCACCTAAGCTACCTAACGATGTAGAAATCCGAGTTGTAGCGAATAGATTCATGAATGGAAGATCGGAGTCAAACGGTGTCAAAACAGTACTAGGAGTAGGCGAAGAAGATTCAAGAACTACAGACACGAGTACCATTCAACTAAGATTCGTAGGTTTGTTCCTCGGAAAAGCAGGTAGTGTCGTGTCATTAATGGACAAAGAGTTCCCTGAATTGAACTTAAAGCCTCAAGATTGTCGCGAAGTTAGTTATGTCCAATCCGCGATGATGTTCTCTCTATTCTCAGCTGATGATTCTCCCGAAGTACTATTGAACAGAACCTCGTTTAAGATCAATTTCAAAGCAAAATCAGACTTTGTGGACACACCTATGTCAAGAGAAGCAATAAGTGGGATATGGAAAATGATTCTTCAAGCTGAGACAGGAACCACAAACTTTATCTTCACAGCATATGGTGGAAAGATGGATGAGATTTCGGAATCCGAAACTCCATTCCCGCACAGAGCTGGAACATTGTACATGATGTACATGAGGGTGCTTACTGATAGAGACACCGAAAAGGCTATGAATTGGATAAGAAGCTTGTCCAACTACTTGACCCCTTATGTTACCAAGTCACCTAGAAGATCATATGTAAATTATAATGATTTGGACTTGGGAGTGAACAATCCACAAGGTCCAACCACCTCTAAACAAGCAAGCCAATGGGGTAGAAGATATTTTGGCAACAATTTTGACAGATTGGTTAAAGTGAAGTCTATGGTGGATCCTGGCAACTTCTTTAGGCACCAGCAAAGTATTCCTCCATTTTAGTGCACCAAAAAGAAGAATTTATGTATTTAAATTGTATTAGTTTTCTTGTGTACGTGAAATCCTGCAAGGATTGATCGGATTGAATTATTTAAGTAATTAAGTGTTTTTATTTCCCAAAATACACAAAAGAACTGACAGACAAGAATTCAGAAAAATAATTTATTTTCTAATTGACAATATAAAATATGATCAAAATAGTCTAAAAACGATAATACAATGTTATGCATTAGGCTTATATATGACCTAGTGTTCGACCAAATAACAAAATATACAAATATTCATAATTATGATTGAAAATACCACAAATGTTAATTTAAAAATTAAAATAAAATAGTAAACGACTCTAAATAACCAAAAAACAACCGTGGATAAAATAGTATTGATCGCTGGGTCATTTCAATGTGACCCGCAAAATTTGTGCCCAATTGGAATCGGTAGCCTGTGATTTAAACGACACCTCTTTAGCCACAAGTAATTGCATCGGTTTTTTAACAAAAAAAAGAAAAGGAAAATAACGTGAGTTTTTGCATTGAATATATATGTTGAGTCGGATTTGACAAGAATACTTTCAAATTTTATTGTTTATCATGTTGTTTTTTATACATATTTATAACAACTTCTAGTAAGAACTTTCAATTTGCTAAGCCTCTGATATATATGGTTGGCTATCAATTGAACCGAGACAAGTAGAAAGCAATATTGTATGGGGTATTTTATCCTATCAGTAGAAAACTGAGATTTTTCTAACAAAATAATTGCGACGGAATGAGGTGTCGCAAATAAACAATACCCCGCAATCGAATGTAGAGATATAAATGAGTCGAATTCAAGTGAATAAAAGTATATTCAAATTTTATTATAATAAATTTTTCGAGACTCGAATTCAAACTCAAATATTTAGTCGAATAGAATTTTGGTGCTCAAATTCAACTATAATTGAATTCGAGTTGATTATGAATTAGTCACGAATCCATAAATTTAATGAAAATTTTCATAATAATACAAATTTTTATTTCTTTTAGGATAAAAATTATATATAATAATTCATTTTATTTATGGACATTAATTTAGAGTAACTTCAATATGAATAATATTTAAATGTATTATAAATACATAATTGATTATATATTTTTGATATATGATGTGATATTTTAGCATAACGAGATGAATCGAACTACTCGCGAATATATTTCAACAAATATTGATGTACTCAGATTTTACTCGTATAACTTATCAAACTTTAAATTGAATATCAAGTTTATCTCATTTTTATATCGAATTGATTACTTTTCGAATAGAACTTAAATGAATCACAAATTGCTTGGTTGACTTTACAGCAAGCCTTAGCCGAAAGGCATCGGCTCTCGGGCAAATATGGAGGACATTTAGTGACAGGAGAAAACCTTACAAAAGTCAGTTTTTGGGACATTTTACATTTTTTATGGGACTTATACGTTATTCGTTCAAAAAAAAAAAGAGTAACATTTCAAAAAATAATCTAATACTTTTACAAAAATCAATGATTAAAATTTAATTAATTTTGATTGTAAAATGATTAATATTATATAATAATACATTAAAATTTCAATAAAATAATCTCTTGATTATATAAAAATATTGTTAAAATTTTGCCACGATCTAAATTTTAGGAATTCACAATTTAGTATGAACAAAATGAAATGTTAGTCATTTTGTGAAACGAAGGAAATAATAGAATTGTTTCACCTAACATCTACACTCACTAGGTTTGGTGAATCAAAAAAGCCGAACGAGCTGAGTCAAACGAATTTTAAACAAGTCGAGTCGGATTGCTTTCACGAATAAAGCAGATCGTTTGCAGCCCTATTCAAACCCAAAGAAACATAGTCTTGATTGGATATGATATAATTCTCACTAAATTAATGCATATAATAATAGGATAAAATTAGAATAATTACTAAAAAAACTAGTTTTATTACTCGTATCAAGCACAAGTTATATTTTTTTTTATAGTTATATAATTGTATAAATTAATTAAAAAATTAAAATATTTATAATTGTTTATAATTTGTATAAGTATTTTTTATCATTGTTTTAGTGCACTTTAATAAAATTTTATTGCAATAAAAACTTTTAAAATTTTTAAACTCTAAATAAATTTGTTTTATTATTATAATAAAAAAAATAGTTTTATTATATAAGAATTGTAGTTGATTACAAATTAAATTTTAATTGAAAAAATGATAAGTTATGTTGAACTAAATTAAAATAAAATTGAAGAATTTTTAAGGATAAAATCTTATTTGGTTGTAATTTGGCTTTCGTAACTCATTCAAAATCGATTGTATTAAATGTTGAATTGAGTTGTAACAGTCACATAATTAATTTAGGGCGAACACAATAAATATTACCAAATATTTCAATAAAAAATGTTGAAACCAAAAATCATACCGGAAGAATGACAGCCCATGATAGTATTGTTACAAATAAATATTTAGTAATATTAATAGATCATTTAATAATTTTAATAGATCAGTTGGTAATATTAATATATTATTTATTAATATTAATGCAATATTTGTTAATGTTGTCAATGAATATGTTAAAATTATTAAAAAAAATTGACTAAAATTATTAACTACAAAATTTTAATAACATTTAAAAGGTATTAGAAAATATGATTTGAAAACAGTCACCCGAATATAAAGAATGAAATAAGATTCACCAAAAGAACCTGTAATTTGCTGAATCATATATCCATACCCCATAGTTTCCAAAGTATCAAGACCCAAACCCAAGAGCAGAAAGCCGACAAGATAATCAATATTATAGAGCAAAACATAAAAAAGTAGATAGAAACTGACAGTAATTGAAGAATGGAAAGAAAGAAATGGGATGAAATGGGGTTAGCTACTGTTTTCTCCCCCTTTGTCATCATCATATATACATAAATTAATTCAAGTCAACTACTCCCTCAACTCAGCTCCTCCATTTTCTTCTTCTTGAACAGGACCATACTCCTTGTATTTTGGAATATTAACATTTTCTCTATTCCTTATGTCGTAGTATGCCATATTTTAAGAATACTACCCTCAACGGGTGCTTTATTATGCGTCTTTCAATTTATCTGTCCATACAACCTACGTGATGCTTTTTTAAGATTAAATATTTAGAATATATCTCCAATTATATAATTTTGTTGTATATATAATGTGAAACATATATTTATTTCTAGCTTGCAAATTCTCACACATATGATCCGAACCAAATTTTTGCCTTATTCGGCTCGAGCTCGATCGAAATCGATTCAGTTCGTTAAACTCGACTCGGTTCGTTTAAATATTACAAATTAAAAAATAATCTATATATCAATCAACTATCGGACCATCACTAATCATACCAATTATAAAATATTACTCATAATTTAGTTTAGATCCACCACTAGTTATATATATAGTTGAATAATTGATTAATAATATATAATGAAAAATAATGAATATAATTAATAAGCTAAAAAGATGAAGTATAATCTATTTAATTAGAAAATGTATACTTTTTTAATTAAGAAAATGTTTAACAATATTTAATCATGCGAAATCAAAAAATGGGTTTGTTTTTTTAAATATATAATAGATATTTTTTTAAAAAAAAAAATTTGCGAACATGATCGGGATCAACTTGGTTCGGACTGGCTCAAATAGGTTAGGTTCGCGAATAAACTTGTTTTCGGCTCGTTTATAAGCGAGCCGATCTTGAACAACTGATTTTGTTCGTTTAAATTATCAGTCCGACTTAACTCAAATTTGTTTAAAGTTAAGTTCGGCTTAACTCGACTCATTTACTGTACTAAGTCATAATATCTCTAAATGAAAGAATTACTAAACACACGTCCAGATATTTTGGTGATTCAAATCATTTGTTTCTATCCTTTAGTTTCTGAGCGCACTCAAATTTTCATGGCAAATGTATCTAAACGGACAGAGCGAAGAAAAAGTAGCTTATCGTATTCAGACTTCATATCCCACCGCTGTATTCTTTCTTTCATCGTCCTTTCTTAAAATTTCATTTGGATTTCCGTTCGATCAACTCCTGTCTGCTCAGATCAGCAAATTTCCGTTATGTTATGTCATTTTCTTTTGATTTTTGGATTTTTAAATAATAGAAAAAAAACAGAAAGGTGCTACATGTCAATTGTACATAAGGGAGAGAATTTGATTCGTCTCCATTATACAATTCTCACAATTTTCTTTAATGCACTTCATATATTTAAATATAAATTATTTTGTGTCATTTCAATAGTAAAAATGGATGATATACTAATTTTTATATAATTTAGCAATATCGACTTTTTAATTTTAACAATTGAAAAACTATTAAATTTGACTCATTAAAATTATATCAAATTTTAATTATTAACATGAATATGTTTTAGATCATCAAATTGTATGAAAATTCGTACATCCTTCAAAAAAAAAATCATATTTTATCGATTTGGACGATTAAAATTACATAAAACGATATATTCATTTTGGATTTTTATGTTGTGTTTGTATCTATCTTGATTTTTGCACCAAGGCAAAGAGTGACGAATTTTCGTATCTGTAAATTCACTTAATCAAAGGTAAGGTTAGAAAAGTACCTAACTCGGGCCGAGTTCACTCAAATTCCTTTTTGTAATTCAGTTAAGTCGAGCATAATATACTTTACTTGCTTAATGAAACAAAATTTTGTTCAAAATCGACTCTTATATAATCAAACGAGCCGAACATAAATCAAATATTATTAGTGAGCCGAGTTTATGTTGAAGTATATACCCTAGGAGTAAATTATTTGATAATTGTCATGATGCACTTATTTTATGTTTTAATTTAATAAATAATGTTTAGTTTATTATGCTTCAATTTACTGTATAATATAATTATTAAAATAATAAACGTTCCTAGAATAATAACATGAGATCATATACTTGCAAAATGTATCAATTTTCTCATTCCTAGTCAAGTATTATTGTTAATGGGACAATAATGATCCATTGAGACTAGTATGTGGATTGATTGATAACCAAATCTCATTGGCCATAGATATGTAAGATATCAAGTCAACATATAGGTACATGTTGGAGAACAGTGTACTGGATTAACCCACCATGTGAATACTACATATAAGTGAAGTGTCATAATATATTCTGATAATAACAATGATATAATGGTCCTTCGACCTGAAGTTATTATATTTCTACAGGAGTATTCATATCGTTTGATATCACCAAAAGTCATCTTTAACCAGATGGACCATAAAGGTGACTATTGGCTATATTATGAGTCGTGTGAGGAATGTGAATGATCTAGATGAGATTTGTCCCTCCTATCTATACTAGGATTGATATCAGGGTAACCCGTCAGTGGGAAAGCTCAACACTACATCAGTGGAAGCCATCAGTGTATGTCTTAAGTCATAACGTCAGTGGATCAAAGAAGCACTGAGTTAAACTCAAGTGAAGGTTGAAGCCCTGATCCAGTCTTTAACAAGATTTGTCATCAGGGGATTCAGAAGCACTAATCAAGTTCATCAGGGCTTGTCGTCAGTGGATGGTTATGACAGCATGCACCCATCATCAGGACTTACACTCAAATCAACGAAGTTTGTTGTAGAAGCAAGAGATATTAACTGGAAAGATATTTCTTGAAGTTTGTTATGGTCCAATGAGAACTCTCAAACATTAAATGCATGCAGATCAGGGGAAGAAAAAGAAGCAACAAAAGTAGCAGCAGTCTGACACATAGTTTCCAAAGGATAACGATGTGATATATATGCAGCTAAGTTGAAAAAAAACAGCACGTCTTCGCACGTGGTTTCAATCACTGATCTTCTATATATGCAAAGGAGTTCTTATTACACAAAATGTGAGATCAATCCAACAGATTAACAAACATAGAAGCACACAAATCACTAGAGCAGATTTGTAATATATCTTGAGAGAAGTATTTCAAAGAAAGATTAGAAGCTAGTGAGTGTGAATTTGAAGCTGTAATTTTATCACAGATCTTGTAGCTTTTTAATCACATTTGTGATTATACAGATTTCCAGAAAAACATCAAGTTTTAATGCAACTATTTTAACTTGAATCTGTGTGTTCATATCTTATAGTTTTTCT
>CM025781.1:26578603-26626543 GCA_014636745.2 Centella asiatica
GAAGAAGGCCAAGGCAAGACGAAATTCGGTCCTATCTTTGTTGTCTTCGAAAGGTCCCTAGAACTAGAGGAGCACTTCCTTATACTCTCAATAAACGCATGTTCTTAGCTTACTAATTACACGTGCCGATTTCCTTAAGAATTCGAATTCAAATCGTGCCATTTGCATCCAACCCCGTGATTTGGGCATAGATTATCTTTCCCTTCGACGACGGCCAGTTCAATCGGACAAATTGAAGAAACCGCGTGTTTTGTGCTTACATGCTTCTTTCCTTCCTAGCCGTCCATTCCAATCAACCAAGTTTTATTGCTCAGCTTGTCAACAAGGGAAGCAAAGGAAAACATCCTTTGTCAGCAAGGAAGCCACAATGATTAAAGATCCAATTCAATTGCTACATATGGATCTCTTTGGCCCTGTCAATATTATGTCAGTGTCAAAGAAGAGATTTGCAATGGTCATTGTGGATGACTACACCAGATATACTTGGGTGAAGTTTCAAAATGCTAAATCAAAAGTTCATCAGCAAATCATTGACCATATCAAGAAAGTGGAAACTGAGTTAGGGTCAGTGGTTAGGATGTTGAGGACAGACAATGGAACTGAATTCAAGAATGCAGTTGTTGATGGATTTTGTGTGGAGAAAGGCATCAATCATACATTTTTTGCTCCAAGGACTCCTCAACAGAATGGTGTAGTGGAAAGGAAGAACAGAACCCTGATAGAAGCTGCTAGATCAATGCTAGCAGAGGCAAGGATTCCTACCTATTTTTGGGCTAAGGCAATTTTCACTGCTTGCTTCACTCAAAATAGGACATTAATCAACAAGGCTCACAACAAGACTCCATATGAGCTGATGACAGGGAGAAAGCCAAACATCAAGTTTCTACATGTTTTTGGATGCAAATGCTTTATATTGAGGAACTTTGGTGAGAACTTGGGAAAATTTGATCCAAAGGCTAATGAAGCAATTTTCCTAAGTTACTCCCTGATATCTAAAGCATACAGGGTTTACAACAAGAGACTTCAGGTGGTGATAGAGTCTATAAATGTAGCTTTTGATGATCAAGAGATTTCTGGACTTGAAGACCCTGGTTTTCATGAAGAGCTCAGATTTGAAAATGAAGATGAGACTGATTATCAAGAGATTGAAGCTGATGAGTACAGACAAATGGAGAATTTATCCATTCCTGATGTCAATCCAAACAATGTAGAAGCCCCTTCTACAGATAGAGTCAATTTCCTGGACAACAGATCAGGGGATACTCCATCAGGGGATCATCCATCAGGGCATGCACCATCAGGGGATAACTTGAATCTTGAATTAAGCACTAATTCAGGGGGAGGGTTTTCAGAAGCTGGGAGCATAGACTTAGGGGGAGGAGATGTCAATCAAGCAAGCTCATCAAGATACATCTCTAATCCCAAATGGGTTAGAAGTCATACATCAGACTTAATTATTGGTGACCCAAACAAGAAAGTGCAGACCAGAAAAGCAACATCTAATGAATGCCTATATGTTTGTTTTTTTTCACAAATGGAGCCAAAGAAATTTGAAGAAGCCATTCAAGATGCAGATTGGATAATGGCTATGCAAGAAGTGCTAAATCAATTTGAAAGAAATCAAGTATGGAAACTAATACCTAAACCCAAAGAAAGAATTATAATAGGTACTAAGTGGGTATTCTGAAATAAGATGGATGAAGCTGGCATTGTTATAAGGAACAAAGCAAGACTGGTTGCAAAAGGATATCTTCAAGAAGAAGGGACTGACTTTGATGAGACCTTTGCACCAGTAGCCAGACTTGAGGCTATAAGAATTTTCTTAGCCTATGCAGCACATTCAAATTTCAAAGTTTATCAAATGGATGTGAAAAGTGTTTTCCTAAATGGGAAATTGGAACAGGAGGTGTATGTCCAACAACCTCCAGGATTTGAGAGTTCAAAATTTCCAAATCATGTATTCAAGTTAGAAAAGGCACTTTATGGACTGAAGCAAGCTCCTAGAGCTTGGTATGACATATTGTCAAAGTTTCTGGTGGAAAACAAATTCACAAGAGGTATCATTAACAAAACATTGTTCTTTAGACAACACCAAGGTCATCTGATTTTGGTTCAAATTTATGTTGATGATATTATCTTTGGATCCACTGACACTAGGCTGTGTGAAAAATTCTCCAAACTCATGCAAAGCAAGTATGAAATGAGTTTGATGGGTGAGTTATCATATTTCTTGGGATTGCAAGTCAAACAAGTCACTAATGGAATTTACATTCATCAGACAAAATATGCCAAAGAACTTCTTAAGAAATTTGATATGGAGGATTCAAAAGTAGCAAAGACACCAATGGCCACTACAACCAAGATTGATCCTGATAAGAATGGAAAGAAAGTTGATTTGAAGACTTATAGGGGAATGATTGGATCATTGCATCTAACAGCCAGCAGGCCTGACATAATGTTTGCAACATGTCTTTGTGCAAGATATCAAGTTGATCCCAGGGAATCTCATCTCATTGCAGTGAAAAGAATCTTGAGATATATCAAGGGCACTACTAAGTTGGGACTTTGGTATCCAAAGGAGTCTGGATTTGAATTGATAGGATATTCTGATGCTGACTTTGTAGGATGCAGAATTGACAGAAAAAGTACAACAGGAAGTTGTCAGTTTCTAGGAGGAAGGCTTGTATCTTGGTTCAACAAAAAGAAGCACTCAATTTCAACATCAACTACTGAAGCTGAATATATAGCAGCTGGAAGTTGTTGTGCACAAATACTATGGATGAAAAATCAGTTAATGGATTATGGCCTGAACTTCAACAATATTCCAATCAGGTGTGACAACCCTAGTGCCATTGCCATTGCTGAAAATCCTGTGCAACATTCCAGAACCAAACATATAGAAATCAGATATCATTTCATCAGGGAACATGTTATGAATAGAACCATTGAACTACAGTTTGTACCATCCAATCAGCAGCTGGCAGATATATTTACCAAAGCTCTTGATGAAGCCACGTTTTTCAAACTTATGGGAAAGCTGGGAATGGTAAACTATGCGTCAGGGTCAGGGCCAAATGCCTAAGTTCTGGTATTCCTAACTCATCTCAAATTTCTGATGAAATTAATTGATATGTGATAATATATGTTATAAATGTAAATATGTATATGTACACTTGTATATTTTGTGTTTTTGTTTGGTTGTGTTTTTTTTTGACTGGTGCATCAAGGTCAGGGCCTCCATCAAGACGCATCAGGGTCAGGATATCAGTCTCGCGCATCAGGGTCAGGGTATCTTGCTTTGGAATAAGCGTCAGGACATCCGACTTATGTATCAGTATCAGGGTATGTATATACAAAGAGCATCAGGGTAAGGTAAAATGTTTTTAACTGCATCAGGGGATTACAATCAGTTAAGTGATGACAACTCATCAGGATGTTCTTCTCTCTCTGATGACGTGTCATCACAGAATTGAAATGACTCCCTGATTGCGTGTTTTTAGGAGCAGTTTTCAAACGTCAATAGGTGGATATTTATAATTTATCTCTCCTACTTTCTAAAACACCTCAAAACATTTAAACTTTCTCTGATATTTGCTCGAGTTTTCTTTCTCTCTCTCTCTCTCGTTTTCACAGAAACCCTAGAACTTCAAACCTTAAACAGCATCAATGGCACCCAGCAACTCTCAACAAATTCCAAGGAATCTGATAGTTCCACCCACAAACTATATGGGTCTCTCAGACATTGACGAGGTAAATGATTGCTTCAAGTCGATGATGAACTATCTACTCAAATCTGAGTATAGTCGAGCAATATTTACCGATGAAGAAATGTCGGGGGAAGCACTGTCACAACTTTGGACAAATGCGAAGTTCATGTACTCCATGACAAGGGATGGCGTGGTAAAGGGAATCTCGTTCAAAATTTCTTCTGAAAAGGGAAAAATAACCCCTTTCAGAATTAATTCTCCTCTGGGACTACCTACCCAAAATCTTATGGAAGTACCATCCGATGCTGCGCTGCTTGATTTTCTGAGGGAACTGGGCTACAACGCTGCTCCATCCACAACATTAAAGTTCAAGGACCTCAAGAGGGTCAATGTGAAGCGAGAGATCTCTTACCTCTTCGACACTATCACCAAGGTTTTTTCAGGTAAGTGTTCAAACTTTGAGGTAATTACCTCTTTAACCTTAAAAATAGCGTATGCAATGATTAGAAATGTAAATTTAAATATAGGAAAATTAATTTTTGATAACCTTGTAAATAAGTTAGGTAGTTTTAATAATAGAAAATCAGGAGTTTACTATGCTAGATTTTTGTATATGATTATTAAGGAACAAATAACTGATTTTTCTTTTGAGAATGATATTAATGTACAAACATACAAGCAAACAAAGAAATTGTTTGCTGAAATAATAAAGAAATCATACACAGCCGAACCATTTGCACTTCCACTTGCATATGGTACAGGTAGTAAATTCTTCACCCTCCACTTCCCAACTTGTAAATTCTTCACCTTTATCTACTATGGCAGAGAATACAACCACTTCTCTGCCTACCCAAGTAGAACAACCCATTTCTACACAACCACTCTCTATTGCCCAACCCATAGTCTCCCAAAAGACTATTGGGATTAAAAGAAAACCCAGTGAAGTTACCACATCAACTGAGGGGGAGCAAGGAGAGAGAGTAATTGGCTACAGGCGTAAGAAGAAGAAGGGAGCCATGAGTGTTACCCCAAAGCCTGACCAGGCAATATCCTCTCAAAAGGATACTGCTTTTGATAAGGAATTAAGCATATTTCTAACTACTTCCTCTCAAAAGGAATTAGTTATTGAAAATAGTCCCCAACCAGGGACACAGTTGAGTGAGGCACAAACACTGACCATGGACTCTGATGAAATGAACATCAGGGTCTCTGAGAGCCACTTGCAGATATTTGACACAGTCAGTGCACACACTACTCAAGATGTTGTAGTTCAGAAGCTTCTCAGTAAAATCAACATGAGTCATAAGCATTCTTCTACAGCATCTCTTGATGAATCACCTCCTCGATCAGTGATTCAGCCAACACTCCCATCTACACCACTACCTTCTTTCTCTATTCCTCAAATTTCTTCAGATGTTATGACACAAACATTGAGTGTCATAAGATCAGATTCTCCAATTTCTTAAATCGTGGAGGAGCCAACACTCCCTGACACATTGAGTGATAGTCACCACACTCAAATGGTTGACTCATTTTTCATTGATACAATCACTGTTGATCAGACAGGGGACATAAATTCTAATGTATATACTACTGCAATAAGTCTTTATGTTCCCCCACCCGTACATACTTCTTCTATAGAAACATATACTTCTCTGATTGTACATACAAATATTACTTCTACTCTGTTTCCTATTACTTTTGTGGAACCAGTAACTGTACATAACTTACTTGAGCTAGCCACAGAAGCTGATCACATCTCATAGGAGCCCTTATAAGTCAATTTTGAGTGAGGCTGAGAAAATACTTAGTAAAGAGAGGCAAAGTCAATCGCCTGAGAGGACTTTGGCAAAAGGAGAGGAAGAGAGTACTGCCTTAGTAGGCAATTAAAAAGGAGAGGATATGAGTGATGCCTTAGAAGGCAAAGAAAAAGGAGAGAATGAGGGAGATAAGGATGAGATCCTTGTAAATAAAGAACAGAGACAAAACACAGATACTGTAAATATTACTTCAAGCTCTGAAAGTGATGAAGATGATGCTCCACAAGATGATTTTTCCCAGTTCATCGGAGTTGATTTGTACTTTCAGCAAAAATCAAATGGTGAATACTATACAGTTGCTGAAGCAAGAGCTCACCAGGACCATTGATCCAATATTTGATCAAAGTGTTAAAATCACAGATCATGATTGGTCAGTCTGTAGATATCGAGAACAAGAAATTATACACACACTTTATAAACAAGATCAACAATGTACAGCAGGTTGTCGATTCCCTACTCACCAGCCAAACCCTGCTCCGCATGAAGAAAAAAGCTGACAACGTGGACAAAAAACTTGCTGATCTCACCACTCAACTATCCAGCATGAAAAATCTGCAACAATCCATGACTGACACTCTAAAGCAAGTTCTCCAAGTCACATTCCGACTCTCAACTTCCACTGATGATGCTGTCAAAAAGGGGGAGAAATCTTCTAGGCCATCGTCAGGGGATGTTGCTGAGAAATCTACAAGTCAAGCATCAGGGTATGTGACTACTCCTGTTACTGCTCCTAAACCCAAGGACAAAGGCAAAGGCATCCTGATTAAGGAACCAAAGAAGAAATCCAACACTCAATCAGGGCCTAAGCTACTTGGAGATGACATGAAGACAACCCACTTTCTAACTTCTGTTGAAGTTGTGATTGACGGGAAAGTGGAGCTAGTCTACCCTCAGGACAAAAAGCTCGTAGAAGCTGATGCACTCTATGCACAACAACTTTAAGAAGAAGAAGAGAGGGAAATGGCAAAAGAACAGGAGGAAGAAAAGGAGAAAAAAAGTGTCAGGCCCAGGACCTCCAAGAAACCTCAGCCAAAAAGATCTCAAAATCCCAGGGGTGCATCAGGGGATAAAATCCATGACAAAATTGAAGACCCTGATGTCACCAAATCCAAGTCATCTGAAGCCAAGGATTAAGCACCTTCTCCTATAACCACAGCATATGGTCCACCCACTCTAGCTGAATCCCTCAAAGAAGAAAGGCGCAAAAATCTGACATTTATGTTCTCAATAATAAGCATAAATGTCAGGTTCAACAATAAAAGGGATAAACTAATCTCTGTACAGCTAAAGAGTGGGTCTCAATTCACAGTTACAATGGACTAGTTCAGGAGAATGGATGCTGAACAATTGGGACTGATCCTAAACTTGATCTCCAAATCTTCAAAGGCTAACAGAGACTTGAGGGGGATGATCGACAAGCTGAGGAGAGCCATCAACGATGAAAGGAGTCTGCCCATAGCTTTGGAAAGACCATTAAGGTTGTTCTACAAATCCACTGATGGGCAGGAAAAGAGTATTAAAATCAAAGACGTTGATGGTCTCGACCTGGAGGAAGCGATGCATGTTCTAAGCCAAATTGCTTATCACAAAAATGATCATATCATCCAGTTCAGAATCCTGTTGATTTAGAGAGTGCTCAAGGAGATTGAAGAAACCAGAGCTGATGATAGGAATGCTGCAGTAAGGGATGTGCCACCAGTGAAGGGATTCAAAGAATATCCAAAAATGATCACAAGCCCCATGGGTGTTGAGTTCAAAAACAAGAAAGGGGAGATCATTACCTTCCACTGGTCACAACTTGTTGCAGCCAACATTCAAGAGATTAAATTTGTCCTTGAAGCTTTGGAATCCAGTAAAAATGTCAACTTCAGAAGACTTCTTCAAAAGGAGCTGGAGCAACTGGAGGCTGGAGGGGAAGACAACAGACTCAGGATTCCTGATCAAAACCCAGAACAAAGGAGACAAGGCCTTGGAAGTGACACTCAACCGATTGAATCAAGTCATCCATTGCCCTTTATCTCAGCCAAAAGGAAAAGGGGTCCTGATGTCTAAAAATGTACATCTTTGTTGTAATAAATATAGGAAGTACTTGTACAGAAATTCTTTTATTAGTTCATACGCAATTCTTTCTTGTATTTAGTAATGGTTTTGACATCATCATCAGTGATTCTAGGAATTTATGGTTATCAAAATGATAAACATAAGTTGGGGGAGATTGTTAGAGTTAATTGATGATGATGATGTTTAGAGAAAAAAT
Organism: Centella asiatica; assembly: GCA_014636745.2. NCBI lineage: Eukaryota > Viridiplantae > Streptophyta > Magnoliopsida > Apiales > Apiaceae > Centella > Centella asiatica. The sequence continues at coordinate 26,586,388 of CM025781.1, forward strand.
TATGCATCTGTAAATACTTAAGGTCCTTTATAAACCTTAATATTAGCACAAGTTTTGCATCCATTGATGATAAACTTATTCATCAGGGGATGATCAAACACTTCACAAGACCAGTCGTAAAATTGATCATCTAAAGGACTTGACAAAGTGAAGAGGGATGTCTGTTGTTACTCTAAAAAGATTGAAGTATTCCGCACATCAGATATTCCAAACAAAGCTTCAATGGTTAAGAATCATCAGGGGAACCCATCAGTGGATGACTGAGGCAGACCAACCCGTCAGGGGAATGCGTCAGGGTATGGCAGTGGCTGGCCAAACTCATCAGGGGGAACGCGTCAGGGCATGATAAAGTCATGTCATCTGTCAGGGTAAAACTTCAGGGTATGACAGTGTCAGGCTAACCTATCAGGGTAACCCGTCAGTGGGGAAGCTCAATACTGCATCAGTGGAAGCCATCAATGTATGTCTTAAGTCATAACATCAGTGGATCAAAGAGGCACTAAGTTAAACTTAAGTGAAGGTTGAAGCCCTGATCCATTCTTTAACAAGATTTGTCATCAGGGGATCTAGAAGCACTGATCAAGTTCATCAGGGCTTGTCGTCAATGGATGGTTATGACAACATGCACCTGTCATCAGGACTTACACTCAAATCAATGAAGCTTGTTGTAGAAGCAAGAGATATTAACTGGAAAGATATTTCTTGAAGTTTGTTATGGTCCAATGAGAACTCTTAAACATTAAATGCACGTAGATCAGGGGAAGAAAAAGAAGCAACAAAAGTAGCAGCAGTCTGACACATAGTTTCCAAAGGACAACGATGTGACATATATGCGGCTAAGTTGAAAAAAAGAAGCACGTCTTCACACGTGGTTTCAACCACTGATCTTCTATATATACAAAGGAGTTCTTATTACATAAAATGTGAGATCAATTGAATAGATCAACAAACATCGAAGCACACAAATCACTAGAGCAGCTTTGTAATATATCTTGAGAGAAGTATTTCAAAAAAAGATTAGAAGCTAGTGAGTGTGAATTTGAAGCTGTAATTTTATTACAGATCTTGTAGCTATTTAATCACATTTGTGATTATACAGATTTCCAGAAAAACATCAAGTTTTAATACAACTATTTTAACTTGAATCTGTGTGTTCATATCTTATAGTTTTTCTGTTTCTTGTAGCTATTTCCAGTCAGTGCCAACTAAATTTAAAAAAACAAAAAAATTTTTTTGTTTTTGTTTTCCCCCCCCCCCCCCCCCCCTCCTTCTACAAACACTTGAGATTATATTGTTCTAACAATATATGATATATATGATGATCTATTGGTTGAAAGGGGTGGTGGAAGAGGAGGTTAGCCACCTCTGTCCAGGTTCATTGAAACTATATATATATATATATATATATATGATATATATGATGATCTATTAGTTGAAAGGGGTGGTGGAAGAGGAGGTTAGTTGCCTATAAATACTCCTTTTCCTCTTATCTCATGAGGTGATAGAGATCATACTAGATATACACAATCTTCAGTTCTTTTTATGTTTTATATACCAAAAAGTAGAGAAAAAAGAAATAGACCAAATAGAGATAGTGAGATAAAAGTCGTTTTTTGATTTCTTTTTGGCTAGTACCACATAAGGGAAGTCATTCATCTTCTTGGTTAAGTTATACGCTCGTGTGGATACTTGTAAAGGCATGGTTCAGTTGGATTGAGCTTGTGGTTCATCACTATCTCCACCAAAGTTTAGAATCTGCAGCTTGAACATGTACTCTTTTATCAAATATGTATTTCTTATTTTGCATGGATTTTAGATGGGGTTTCAATAAATTGTTTTAATTTATTGTTTCTGTTGCGTTTATATGCATGAATCCCTAATAGTGGTGTCAAAGCTACTTGTAAAGCATTAATACAAATTATGTTAGAACAAAATAAGCAAAAGTGTTTGTAGAATGGGGGGGGGGGGGGGGGGTGTTGAATACAAACACCGCAACTTTTTCGTTCTTTAAAAACTTGGAAAGCACAAACTGGAATAGCTACAATATCTAGAAAAACAATAAAGATATTTAATATAAATACACAAAGATTCAAGTTAAAATAGTTGTATTATAACTTGTGTTTTTCTGGGAATCTGTTGTAATCACAAAGTGCTTAAACAACTACAAATCAGTAAAGGTTTATAGCTTCTTTTCTCACACACTAGCTATGTTTTTCTCTAAATATTTCTTAAGAATTATTACAGAGCTTCTCTTCTAGTATGTTTTTGTTAGATGGTTTCGTGTAGCAACTATTACATATATAGGAGAACAGATTTATAACTCATGTGCACTTCTTTTTCAACGTAGCCGCAGGATGTCTTGCGTTGTCCTTTTAATGATATACGTGTCACACCGCTATAGGCTGTTGTTGCTTTTGTTTCTATTTTTGTTCTCCATGTGTTTTAGGTACAAAGGTTGCTATTGGACCACCATATTTCAAGAAATATCTTCCCAGTTATACCTCTTGCTTCTTAGCCAAGTATCAGTGATTTGCATGTAAGTTCTGATGACGAGTGGGCTAGGTCATAACAATCCCCTGAAGACAAGCCCAGATGTTGACTTGCTCAGTGCTTCTAGATCTCCTGATGACAAGTCCTGATGTAAACTTGATCAGTGCTTCACTACCCACTAATGCTAATCCTTGATGTAGAATTAGATGAGTGCTTCTTGATCCCCTAATGTTGAGACCTACTTGTATCCACTTATGCAGTGTTTAGCATATTCCATGATGGTTCGCCTGACAGGTTTATTCACCTATGCTATGCCCTGATACAGTGTTGTCCCAATGAAATAGCCTAGAACTTGTAGAAGGGGGGGGGGTTGAATACAAGTTCTTGAAATCTTTTCAAATTCATGTTCTTCAAAGTATTACTACTTGGGGAAATTAAAGAACAAGAACAAGAATAAATTTATAAACAACTGCTTTTATTGATTAACAATTGATTACAAATTCTAACAATCACAAATTGATTGTCAGCTTTGATTTTTGTACTATATATATACAAATCTATATAATCATACAGCTTCTAACACAACTCTGTAAAATTAATTACAGCTTCCAAATCTGAATTGTAATTCAGCTTCTAATCCTATTCAACATATGTTTTCTATATACAATTCGAATAGCTATCAATTTCATAATTACTACTCTGGTATATTTCTAACCAACTTTGTCTTCAATGACTCTTCAATGTCCATGTCGAAGATAACTTCTAATTCAAATAGAACTCTATACTACATCAGAGAATAATTTTACTTTAGTCTCTGACTGCTTCAACTTTAGTCTCTGATCAACTGTTTAGTCTCCGACAGCTTAAGCTTAGTCTCTGATGCTTTAATCTTAGTCTCTGATGGTTTAATCTTAGTCTCTGATGACTTAAGATTAGTCTCCAATGCTTACATTTAGTCTCTGATGACTTACACTTAGTCTCTGACACTTTTGTTGGGTTTCATAGGATAAAACGCAGCGGAAAAATATGATTAAAAAAAACAAAACGAAACCCAAACCCGAGGATCTATGCGAAACAATTTAATACAGATAGTTTAAGATTTTACCAATTAAAAGTGCAAATCTGAAGCTTTGGTGAAGGTGTTGATCGTCTCCAAATCTTTAACGCAATCCAACTGGACACCGTCTTTACGATATCCACACGAACACCCACGAACCGTCTTATGATCTGAACAAGGAGAGTTATAGTACTAGCTGTATGATCTGTATCTCTCTTTTTTTCCTCTATCTCTCTTAACTCTAGTCTCTCTCTTATGAGTGGCTAGGGTTCTTCGAATACGTGAAGCATTTTTTAGAGAGAATTAAAACCTTTTATAGAGTAATTCCAAAACCTAATCTAATTAGGAGAATTAAAATCCGAATTTTATATTTATTAGATATATATTTAATCAAGTCTCACTTAAATAATATATATATATATATATATATATATAAATAAATATATATTCGTATTTCCTTCCAAAGGACTCTACTTCATATAGATTACATATATATATATATATATATATATATATAATTTAAAGCCATGATTTAATTAAATCAATCTTATTGATATATTAAAATCATTGACATTTAAATTATATCTCCTTGACGAATGTTCTTTGTGTGTGACCCTGTAGGTTATTATTACGTTGACAATAATTTTAAATCATATTATAAACAGTGAGTGGCATCTAGTAATACATCACTGTTACCCAAGTAATAATAAAGTCATAGATTCAACGTTACCTTTTGTGACCAATGTTTCAATGTAACTTAATCCTTTTAACCATGATATCTAAGATTAAATTCAAGGCATGGACGTGTTATCCTCTTCATAATTTAATCTCAGTTTTCTTGATCAATGAGCAAACTATATGAAACAAATCTCTATTTGAGCATGGCCATGCATTTCATAGTCTCACTCAATTAAGAGGCCTATAGATATCACCCCTAATTTATAGGAGGGTTAAATTCCATCTACATCATTCCCATTTCTCATATAACTCATTATGCATCCAACAATCACCTTTATCGTCCACCCGGTTAAAGGTGACTTTTGATAATGTCAAAACTCATAACTCCTTATGTAGAAATGTCATGACTTCAGGTCTAAGGACCATTACATCATTGTCACTATGAGAATTACTTATGACACATAGCATAACGCTCCATGTAGAATTCTCATGGTAGGTCTGTCCAGTACAATGTTCTCTAACATGTACCTATGTATCAACTTAATATATCAAGTATACATTTATGACCAATGAGATATGGCCATCAGTTAATCCACATACTAGTCTCAATGTATTATTGCTGTCCCACTGACAATGATACTCGACTAGAGAGATTTAAGAATAATGATACATTACATACTTATATGATCTCATATTCAAGTCACATACTTGAATCCATATAATTAGTATCATTCTTCTAAGGACATTTATTATGTTAACATTTATATAGCGCAGTAAATAAAACATAATAAAAGAAATTATCATTTAACCAAAACATAATATAAATATAGTGTCACAATCATTACATAATTGACAACTAGGGCATACACTCTAACAGCTTTAAGTTGTAGTCTCTAATAAGCTTTTGCCTTAGTCTCTGATAGACTAAACATAATCTCTGACTTGTTGAACTCTCTAATGCAGTTCTAGTAGTCTCTTATAATACACATCCACTTACTCTCATATAAAAATAAATTACATGAATCAGAAAGTAACTACCAGCTACAAAAATTTAAATGCTATAGAATAGCACTAACTGTACATTTGTATATCTAAGTATTCTAATTAAAATCATCATCAAATGTTATAAAACCTAACATACAGTATTTGGGCTCCCCTGACAATTTCCTTGACGGATTGATCCTTTGTTGTCATCCCTTGATGTAGTATTTTAGGTTTCCCCTGACGGGTTGGTCCCTCGTTGTCATCCCCTGATGCAGTATTTTAGGCTTCCCTTGACGGGTTCCCCTGATGGGTTTTTCACTGATGTCTTTTCAAATACCAACACCTTTATCAACTAATGCTTTGTTGGCTTTTACTGGAACGCCTAATGTGAGGAATACTTGAACTTTTAGTACAATAGACATCCCCTAACACTATCAAGTCCTTTTTAGTTATCCACTGATGACTTGCCTAGTGAAGTTAATGTCATCCCCTGACGGACTGAGTTATCCATCAGTGAATACTTATTTATGCAAATATACTAAGGTTTATAGAATACATTGAGTATTCACAAATGCATAGTTATTAACTGACATCTAAGTCATCATCAACATCATTTATACCTAACAATCTCCCCCTATTTATGATTATTAATTTGATAACCTTAAATCTAATTGGTACACTGATGATGATGTCAAAACCAAAACTATACAGATCAAAATTGACAAATGCAATTGCATTGATCTATCTGTATTTGTACAAGTTGAAAGAATAACAATATACAAGTGTTTACAAATCTAATACAATATTGACACTTTAGACTTTAGGATTCACCTTTTGTTGAGCAGAAACAAAGGGTAATGGATGACTTGATTCAATCCATTATGAGTCACTTCCAAGGTCTTGTCTTCTCTTATCTGGATTTTGATCTAGAATACTAAGTCTGTTGTCTTCCCCTCCTGCCTTCAATTTCTCTAGCTCTCTTTGGAGTAGTCTTCCAAAGTTGACAACGTTGACATTTTTGTTGGATTCCAAAGCGTCAAGGACATACTCAATCTCTTCCAAGTTAGTTACAACAAGTTGTGACCAGTAAAAGGTGACAATATCCCCTTTTGAATTTTTGAACTCCATACCCATGGGATTTGTGATCATCGTTGGATATTCTTTAAATTATTTTAATGGGGGAACATCCATTACAACTGCTGAGTTCCCATCATTAGCTTTGGTTTCCTTAATCTCCTTCGATACCTTCTTTACAAGCAAGGTTCTGAACTTGATGACGTGTTCATTTTTGTGATAAGCAATTTGGCATAGAAAATGTATCGCCTCCTCCAGGTCAAGCTCATTAACTTCATTAATCCTTATATTCTTCTCTTACCCATCAACAGTTGTGTAGTATAGCTTCAAAGGTTTCACCATGGTTGTGGGCAAGTTTCTTTTGTCGTTGATGGCTTTCCTCAGCTTCTCAATTACCCCCTCAAGTCCCTATTTAACACTGTTGTGTTTGACATTGTTTTCTTGATCAGTGCTAGCTGCTCAGCATCCATTCTCCTGAAACAGCCAAGAGTGACTGTGAACTCCGATCTACTTTTCATCAGGATGACAATAATTTTTTCTTTGTTGCTCTTCACCCTGACATTTATGCTTTTTATGGAGTGCATAAATGTCAAGCTCTTTTGTCTATCATCCTTCAGAGTTTTAGCAAGAGTGAGTGGTCCATATATTACAGGAGTTGGAGATTGAGCTTTAGCTTCAGATGACTCGGGTTTGGTAACATCAGGGGATGTTGGATTTCCTTTGTTCTTATCCCCTGATGCACGTTTAAGGGGTTTAGATTGCTTGGGCTGAGTTTTCCTGGAAGTTCTTGGCTTGACACTTCTTTACTTCTTCTTCCTTCTCCTTCTCCACAGCCATCTCTTCCTCCTGTTGAAGTTGGTGTGCATAGAGTGCATCAGCTTCCACTAATTTCTTCTTCTGAGGAAAGACAAGCTCCACTTTCCCATCAATTAGGGCTTTAACTAGTGTTGGAAAGTGAGTTGTCTACATGGCATCTCCAAGTAGCTTGAGTCTTAGTTGAGTAAGAGTTTTCATTTTGGGTTCTTCATTTAGGATACCCTTGCCCTTGTCTTTGGCTTTTAGAGTTTGTTGTGAAGTAGTCACATCCCCTTATGGTTGACTTGTAGGTTTCTCAACAACAACCCTTGACGATGGCTTTGAAGATTTCTCCCCCTTTTTGATAGCATCATTAGTGAAATTTGAGAGTTGGGATGTGACTTGAAGAATTTGTTGAAGAGTGTCAGTCATAGATGGTTGTAGAGTTTTCATGCTTGTGAGTCGGGTGTTGAACGCAGATAATTGTTGGTCAACACTGTTTGTGAGCTTCCTGAATTTGAGCAAAGAATGGCTGGTGACAAATGAATCAACAATTGTCTATACATTTTGTATTTTCTCTATAACTAATGTATTTATTTTGTGAGATTCAATGTCCATAGACTGACCTAGTATAATTTGTGATTTTTATTAGGAATTATAACATTTGATGATGATGTATAAACTTAGAATTGTTAGATTTTGTAATTGTACAAGTACATGCAGTAGTGTTCTATCCAATACCACCATCAGAGATTACAGGAGACCATAAGAGACTACAAGGAATGCATTTAGAGAGTTCAACAAAAATCAAAGTTGGTCCAGCAAAATTAGCCCATCGGAGACTAAGTTTTTTGTTCATCAGAGACTAAGTTTTCGTTCATCAGAGACTAAGTTTTTGGTCATCGGAGACTAAGTTTTTGGTCATCGGAGACTAAATTTTTTTGTTCATCGAAGACTAACTTTTTGTTCAATAGAAACTAAGTTTTTGTTCATCGAAGACTAAGTTTTTGTTCATCAGAGACTAAGTGTTTGTTCATCGGAGACAAATGTTGAAGCTACTAGAGACTAAGGCAAAGACACTCCAAAGTAGCCTTAAGAAGATTTGACCGTCGCCAAACTCAAAATGACTATCGCCAAAGTCGTCAGGCAAATCACAACATTGTCAAACTCAAAATTACTCATTGCCAAAGTCGTCGAGCAAATCAACAACATCGCCAAACTCAAAATTACTCATTGTCAGGGTCGTCGGGTAATTTACACTAGCGCCAAAGTGCTCGGGCATCAGTGGATAAAATGTGATGCATCAAAGTGCTCGGGCGTCAGGGGATAAATCTTTCGGCATCAGGGGTCGAGTTTCTCGGCATCAGTGGATGAGTTTCTCGGCATCAGTGGATGAGTCTCTTAGCATCAGGGGATAGTTTTCTCGTCGTCAGGGGATAAATATCCACTGATAAACAGACTGTCTATCAGGGGATAAAATAATCAGAGACAAAACATGACATATAAGATAACACATGACTGAGTTCACAAATTAACTAACTCAAGTTTAAAGGCAGTGGAATTAAAATATAGATGGTGATCCATTAAGGAGAGATTGGCTACCAAAGAAGCTTCAAGGAGATATGTTATGCACTGTAGGTGTGAACACTAATATGGAGAAAAGTCATACTTATACACTAGCATGAGTATATATAGCTGCTGGAGTGAAAACTATAGAGATAACTTATAGAAACTTGAAGGAGGAAAATGTGGAAGCTAGTCCAATCAAAAATTAGGAAGCTCATAGAGATAAGTTATTCACTATACAGATAACTTATCATGGGAACTCCAAGAGGAAAATAAGGGAGCTGATGTCCTGATACACCAGAGATGTTACATAACAGGTTGGCGTGCAAGAAAGGTCATGCAAAAAGAAGAAGTTATGTGAGAAAGCTGCAATTACCAAAGAATATCAAAGATATATTTAGAGGCAACTCACTAAAAAAGCTTGGAGAACAAAGAAGCTATGTCTATAAATAGAGACATGGAGTAGCTAAGATAATATAGATCAAAATATAACATATAGATCAAAATATATTACATACAGATCAAGATATACCATACACATCGAGAGATAACAACAAGAATATATCTTATCTCAGATCATATAGCATCTATAATAAACTTACAGAGAAGCAAGTTTTTCATAACTTGGGTGTAGCATGTTTTCATAAACTTGAGAGAAGCTAGACATCATTTTTTTAAAGTGCAGCTGTTATTTTAATATAGATTGTCTGCAGCTGGTAATCACTACCAGAAAGAATTGTAAAGATTCAAATTGATTTATAATAAATATACATATTGCAGATTAATATTTATATCTTACAAGTTGCTTCACTATTTCATATGTTATATCTTTTCAGTAAAGTTGTTTTAACTGTTCTTACTCCACGAGACAAACAATTGGTATCAGAGTAGTTCTAGATTAATTCAATCTAGAGATCATGAGTAATTCGAAGGACAACACCCGAGTTCCACAACTCAAGAAGGGTGAATACTCATTTTGGAAACAAAGGATCTTAAGTTATCTTGATGCAAATGATGACCAATACTTGGAGATTATTGAAAAAGGTCCTCCAGAAATAAAGAAGCTTGTACCTGACATCACCTCTGATGGAGTTACTGCACCAGACAAATATGAAGCAAAAACTCCAAAAGAATTTACTCAATCAGAAAAGGAGGAGACTGCCAAGGATAAGAAGGTCAATAATATCCTTATCACAGCACTTGATGGCAGCATCCTACACAAAGTTATGAAATGCAAAACATCCAAGGAGGTTTGGGACAAGCTCACTGTCCTATGTGAAGGGAATGACCAAATCAAGCTAAACAAGCAACTCCTACTGATTCAACAATATAAGTTGTTTACTACCAAGGATGGTGAATCTCTTGATAATCTATATGAGAGATTCATCCAATTAATTAATGATTTATCTACCTATAGCCAGGAGTATTATGTGCTTCAAGTGAATCACAGATTTCTAAGAGCTCTTCCTAGACATTGGAATCCAAAGACTACTGCAATCAGAGAAGCCAACAAAGATATAGGTCTTCTAACACTAGATGAGATATATGGAAACTTGAAGACCTATGAGTTGGAAATCCAACAGTGGAATAAGAAACACTACAAAGATAGATTTATTGTACTGATTGCAGAGCCAAAGAAAAAGAAGCTTGGTGGACACATGAAGGTTTCCATTGAGAAACAAGATTCCAATGATGAGGAAGAAGACAGTGAGATTGAAGAAAATGAAGTTAGGAGTTATACACCTGAGGAGCTAGTTGAGATTGACGAAAGACTGGCCTACATTGCTAGGAAATTTAAAAACTTGAGGTTTCAAAGAGGGAGAAAGTTCAAGAAAGACTCATCAACATCAACATCTACTGCTCTCAGGCCAAGTCAATCAACCATGATTGACAAATCAAAAATCAGGTGTTATAACTACAATGAGTTTGGTCACTTTGCCAGTGAATGCAAGAAGCCCAAAGCTGAGAAGAAGAAAGACTTCAAGGATGATCAAGTAGATTACAAAAATAAGTACTTAGATCTTCTCAAATGAAAGGGAAAAGCATTTATAGCTGAAGGCAAGGACTGGGTGGATTCAGATGAATCTGATGATGAGGAAGAGATTGTAAATTTGGCTTTAATGGCTAAATCCTCAAGCAATTCTGAAGGAGAAACTGAATCACATAACTTATCACCAACTAAGGTACATAACTTCAATATCTCTTCAATTTGTAAAAATGAATGTGATGCTACCATTCAAGAAATAGCCAAAGAGATTTATGACTTGCATGCTAGTTTAAGATCTCTTACTAAATAAAACAATAGGATTACTGAGACCAGTAATGCTATTTCTGAGAGAAATACTTTGTTAGAATCTGATTTGTTAATTTTAGAAAAGGCTAAAACTGAAGGTCTTAATGCTAAGAGACATCTTGATAATGCCTTTGAAAGAGAAGCTTATCTTGTTGAAAAACTCAAGGCTGAATAAAATAAAATAAAACAATGGACACAATCCTCACACAAAGTGCAGAATCTTTTAAACTCACAAAATCCTAATAAAAAAGATGGACTAGGATACTCAGATATGCCGTTGCAATTGGTGATAAACCCATAACCACTAATAAAGATAAAGAATCAGAAGCTAGCATAGAGCCTAAAACAGCAGGAAAATTAAAACCAATCAAATTTGTTAAACCTGCTAAGATTGAAAAAGGTGAGAGTTCTAAAGTTGTAAATTCTACTTCTGTAAAGAAAACTTTGGAACCTGGGCTAGAGAAAAAGGCTACTAAGAATGTTAGTTTGCTTACTGACAAACAACTAAAAGAAAAGCTAAAAAGCAGTCCAATATCTGAGCCTAAGAAAAACAGGAATGGTAAATTAGGTATTAATAAATACAGTAATTATGCACAAATACCTAATGCACCTAGGAAGACATGCACCAAGTGTGGGAACTCCAACCACCTTTCTTTTAAATGCACAAAAATTACTGATAACATGTATGCTTCTCCTGTTTCAAATGCATATCCTTGTCCATAAATTGCACCACCTTAATATATGTCATGTCATAATTGTGGTGACTTTAGACATCCATCATATGCTTGCAATGCCTGTGGAAACTGTTATTATGCTTATCCCTCTATGCCTAATGTTCATAATAACACACGAAGAATATCTCCTCAAAGATCAAAGGTTGTTCACAAGCCGCATAGGACCAAGGTGGATCTTTCACCTCCTAAAAAGAGGAAAGAAAAGAAAAAGAATACACAACCAATGACCAAGTGTAAACCTGTGATTAAAACTGTTAAATCAAACCCCAAGCGGGCTTAGGTTAATGTCTATGCAAGGCAAGAAGAAGAAGCAGTTATGGGACTTGGATAGTGGCTGTTCAAGACACGGGATTGAAAATAAGTCCCTGTTCTCACAGTTTGGGGAGAAAGTTGGCCCAAAAGTATCCTTTGGAGATGACAGCATTGGATACACTATGGGATATGGCAAAGTAGTTCATAAAAATGTCATCATTGAAGATGTAGCTCTGGTTGATGGCCTAATGCACAATCTACTCAATGTTAGTTAGTTTTGCGACAAAGGCTATCAAGTTTTTTTTAAGGATGAACAATGCCTTATAAGCAACAGAAAAACTAGAGATGTTACATTTTCTAGAGTCAGAAAAGACAATGTATACATAGCTAACTTCTGCTCAACAAATGAAAGACAATACACATGCTTTTACAACAAAGCAGCAACAGATGAAAGTTGGCTATGGCACAAGAAGCTGTCTCACCTAAACTTCAAGACTATCAATAGTTTGGTGAGAAAAGGATTAGTGACACGATTACCACAACTTGAATTTTCTCAAGATGGTCTTTGTGGATCTTGTAAGAAGGGAAAACAAAAGAAAATTTCCTTCAAAAGTAAAAAAGCATCATCAATAACAAGACCAATTTATCTAATACACATGGATTTATTTGGTCATGTTAATGTGATGTCTATATCTAAGAAAAGGTATGCATTTGTAATTGTTGATGACCACTAAAGATACTCATGGGTTAAGTATCTACATACCAAGGATGAAGCTCCTCAACTAATCATTGATCACATTAAAAGGATAGAACTTGAAGCTGGAGAGAAAGTCATGGCCTTAAGGAGTGACAATGGGACTAACTTCAAGAATTCAACAGTGGAGGTGTTTTGTGTGGAAAAAGGCATCTCACAATCCTTTTCAACTCCTAGAACTCCTCAACAAAATGGAGTTGTTGAAAGAAAATATAGGACCTTGATGGAAGCTGCAAGAACCATACTTGAAGAAGCTAAGTTACCTATCTACTTCTGGGCTGAAGCTATCTCTACTGCTTGTTTCACTCAGAACAGATCAGTGATACTGAAAGCTCATCAAAAGACTCCTTATGAGCTCATGACAGGTAGAAAACTCACACTTAAGTTTCTTCATGTGTTTGGTTTCAGATGCTTTGTTCTTAAGAATCAAGGGGAAAACCTAGGAAAATTTGATGTCAAAGTTGATGAGACAATTTTCCTAGGATATTCATTAACTAGCAAAGCATATAGAGTTTACAACCTTAGACTTCACATTGTTATGGAATCAATACATGTAGCCTTTGATGATAAAAAGATTGAAGGAATGCATGATAATGTAGAAGGAAGCCATGACAAACTATGGTTTGAAAATGAAAATGAGTCAACAGATGTTGAAATTGACTCATCAGATGATGAAGCTGATGTGTGCAAATCAATGGAAAATATAGTAATCCCTAATGACAATTCAAGTCATCTAGAAGCCCCTTCAATGGATAGAGTAAATCTATTGGACAACAATTCAGGAAATACTCTATCAAGGGATACTCCATCAGGGAATGCAACATCAAGGGAAAGCTTAAGCCCTGACCTGAGCACTAATTCAGGGGGAGTTTTCAATGAAGCTGAGAGCACTGAACACCATGGAGGAAACTATAATCAAGAAGCTTCTTCTTCAAGAAGTCTACCTCCATAAATAAGATGGACAAGAGATCATCCTATGGAGCAAATAATAAGAGATCTAACTAAAGGTGTGTCAACAAGAAGTGCTACTCAAAATGAACGCCTATACCTCAACTTTTTATCAAAGATTGAACCTAAAAAGGTTGAAGAGGCATTACAAGATGCTGATTGGATAATTGTTATGCAAGAGGAACTCAATTAGTTTGAAAGAAACAAAGTCTAGAGACTAGTACCAAAACCAAAGAATAAATCAATCATTGGTACTAAATGGATCTTCAGAAACAAGCTGTATGAAGCTGGTACAATGACAAGGAATAAGGCCAGACTGGTTGCACAAGGTTATTCACAAGAAGAAGGGATTGACTATGATGAAACCTTTGCACCAGTAGTAAGATTGGAAGCAATCGGGATATTTCTTGCCTATGCTATTCATGCAAATTTTAAAAGTGTACCAGATGGATGTAAAGAGTGCTTTTCTGAATGGGAAAATACAAGAAGAGGTGTATGTCCAGTAACCTCTTGACTTTGAAGATCAGAAGTTTCCCAATCATGTCTACAAGTTAGACAAAGCACTCTATGGACTTAAACAAGCACCTAAAGCATGGTATGATACTCTATCTCAGTTTTTAATTGAAAATAAATTCACTAGAGGTATCATAGATAAAACTTTATTTCATAGAAAACATGCTGGTGAATTGATACTTGTTCATCTTTGGATATTCTTTGAATCCTTTTACTGATGGAACATCTATTACAACTGCTACATTCCCATCATCAGCTCTGATTTCCTTAATCTCCTTCAGCACAAGTAAGGTTCTGAACTTGATGACATGTTCATTTTTTTGATAAGCAATATGGCTTAGAACATGAGTCGATTCCTCCAGGTCAAGCTCATCAACTTCATTGGTCCTTATATTCTTTTCTTGCCTACTAGTCGTTTTGTAGTATAGCTTCAATGGTCTCTCCATGGATGTGGGCAAGTTCCTATTGTTGTTGATGGCTTTCCTCAGCTTCTTAATCACTCCCCTTAAGTCTTGATTTAGCACTATTGAATTTGGCACTAATTTTATGGCTAGCTCAAGTTGCTCAACATCCATTCTCCTAAATTAGTCTATGGTGACTGTGAACTCCGACCCATTCTTCATTTGAATGATGATTAGCTTTTCCTTTTTAATATTTGTCTTGACATTTATGCTTTTTATGGAGAACATATATGTCAGGCGCTTGCACCTTTCATCTCTAAAAAATTCAGCTAATGTGGGTGGTCCATATGATATAGGGGTAGGAGCTTGAGCTTTGGTTTTAGACGACTCAAATATGGTGGCATCAGGGGATGTAGGATTTTCTTGGTCTTTATCCCCTGATGCACCTTGAAGGGGTTGAGATTTCTTAAGTTGAGTTTTCCTGGACGATCTTGGCTTACCACTCTTTTTCTTCTTTTCTTCTTCTTCTTTCTCCTCCTCCACAGCCTATCCTCTCTTCCTGTTGAAGTTGTTGTGCATAGAATGCATCAGCTTCCACCAACTTTTTATCTTGAGGAAAGACAAGCTCCACTTTCCCATCTATCAGGGCTTCAACTGGTGTTGGAAAGTGAGTTGTCTTCATTGCATCTCCAAGTAGCTTGAGTCCTGATTGAGTACGAGTTTTCTTTTTTGGTTCTTCAATCAGGATACCCTTGCCCTTGTCCTTGGCTTTTGGAGTAGGAAAAGTCACATCCCCTAATGGTTGACTTATGGATTTCTCGGCAACAACCCCTAACAATGGCTTTGAAGATTTCTCCCCCTTTTTGGCAGCATCATCAGTGGAAGTTGAGAGTTAGGATGTGGCTTGAAAAACTTTTTGTAGAGTGTCGGCCATTAAAAGTTGCAGAGTTGTCATGCTTGTGAGTCTTGTGTTGAAAATAGAGAGTTATTGTCAACATTTTCAGTGAGCTTCTTCAATTTGAGCATGGTATAGCTTGTGTCAAAGGAGTTGACAACTTGTTATACATTGTTTATTTTTTCTGTAATGAGTATATGTAGTTTATGAGATTCAACATCCATAGATTGTCCTATCATTATTTGTGATTTAAGAATTTTGACTAGGATAGGATCTGTGGTACGTGACAGCTCCTACTTTAACAACTGTACAATATCTATCATTTGATTATTTTGAAAGTATCAATCAACTCCCATTAATTGAGGTAAATCATCCATAGATGTGTCATCTTTATCAATGTCAGAAGAACTGGGAGAATTTACAGAATCTATATTTTCTCTATTTTCTTTATTTACAAGGATCTCATCCTTATCTCCCTCATTCTCTCCTTTTTCTTGGCCTTCTAAGGCATTTCTCTCTGACTTTCCTTTTTCATTATCGTCTAAGGCAGTACTCTCTTCCTCTCAGTTTGCCAAAGTCCTCTCATTGGGTTGACTTTGCCTCTCTTCACTAGATATTCTCTTATTCTCACTCAAAATTGTCCTAAATGGGCTCATATTTGCTGTGTTTTCAGCAACTGTGGACAATGTGAGTAAAACATCTGCCACTATTGTGTCTGCATAAGTAATTTGAGTAGAAGAGGAAGGTTTATGTGTATGTAAAATTGGGGAAGTATAAATATTTACTGTAGAAATATGTACATTTTGTTTTATATTCCCTGTTTGATCATCAGTAATTGGGTCATTTAGAAAAGAGTCAATCATTAGAAGATCATGACTTTCAATTACTAAATCATTTCGAATTGGCTTCTCCATAAAATGAGAAATTGGAGAATCTGATGTCACAATACTTAGTGTTTGTGTTATGACATCTGAAGAAATTTGAGGTAAAGAAAAGGAAGGGAAAGGTGTAGAAGGGAGTGTTGGTTGGATCATCGAGTGAGGAGGTGATCCATTAATTGATGTTGTGTGTGCACTCACTGTGTCAGATTTTTGCAAGTGGCTCTCAGAGACCCTGATATGAGTTTCATTAGGGCCTATGGTCAGTGTTTGTGCCTCACTCAATTGTCCCTGGTTGGGAACTTTGTTCAATAACTGATTCTTTTTTAGAGGAAACAATTAGAGATGTGTTGATTTCCTTATTAAGGTCAGCATTCTTTTAGGAGGATACTGCCTGGTCTGGTTATGGTTCAACACTCATGGTTTTCCTCTTCTTCTTCAATCTCTTCAAATCAGTCACTCTCTCACCTTGCTCCCCCTCAACTGATGAGGTTACTTCAAAGGCTTTTCTTTTATTACCCTTGGTCTTCTAAGAGACTAAGGGCTGGGCTAGTGGGAGTTGTTGTGTAGAAACTGGTGATAGTACTTAGGTAGGTTGAGAAGTGGTGGTAGTGATCTCAACCATAGTAGTTGAAGTAAAAGAAATAAGAGGTTAAGAAAGAGAAGGGGGTGTAGAGATTACCTGTTCCATATGGGATGGAAGTACAAAAGATTCTGCTGTATAATATTTCTTTATTATCTTTATGAATAGTTTCTTTATTTGCATATAACTATGTATAGTTATGTCATTCTCAAAAGAAAGGTTAGGAAATTGATCATTAATAAGCATAGACAAAAATCTGACATAGCAAACTTCTGATTTCCTAGAAGTATAACTACCCATTTTATTTACAAGCTCATCAAATATTAATTGACCTATATTTATTTTTACATTTTTAATCATGGCATAAGCAATTTTAAGAGTTAAAGAGGTTATAACCTCAAAGTTAGAGGACTTACGTGAGAAAACTTTTGTTATTGTATCAAAGAGATAAGATATCTCTCTTTTCACATTGACCCTTCTAAGATCCTTGAACTTTAATGCCACGTTGTTTAGGGAGTTGTAGCTCAGTTCTCTTAAGAAGTCCAACAGTTTTGCATCAGTCAGCACTTCCATAAAGTCTTGTGAAGGCAACCCTAAAGAAAAATTGATTTTGGAGGGAGTTATATTACCCTTTTCAGAAGAAATTTTGAACGTTATTGCCTTGACAACTTCTGGCCTTGTTGAATAATGCATGAACTTGGCGCCCGACCATAGTTCAGAGATTGTTTCACTAAATATCTCATCATTAGTAAAGATAGCTTTGCTGTATTTTGAGTTGAGTACATAACTCATCATGGATTTAAAGCAAGCATCTACCTCATTGATGTCTGAAAAGCCCACAAAGTTAGTTTATGGTACCACAAGATTCCTTGGAAATTTTTGAAAAGTGCTTGGTGCCATTGAAACTATTGGATTTTGAAAAAATAGGGTTTTTGTAAAAGAGAGAGAAAGAAGACTCAAGCAATTGTTAGAAAGAGATTAAACGTTTGGTATGTCTTCAAGGAGAGAGAAGTTGAATACAAATAGTCCCTTTTTGAAATTAATTCCCGACGACACGTCATCAGGGGTTGGCACTAACTAAGTGATGCCACATCATTAGGGACTTAGTAGAGTCCCTTGATGAAATGTCATCACAGACTAATTGTTTTCCCTTGATGCGTCCAAATGCTTGACCCTGATGTTCTACACATTACCCTGATGTTCACCCCTGACTTGATGCACATCCCTTGACCCTGATGTGCATCAAAAAAAATATTTTAATGATTTTTTATTATTATTATTATTATTTCAAACCTATAAGCATACAAATATAACATTATCAGGAATTTATGAGATGAGTTAGAAATACCAATACTTAAGCACTTGATAGCTTGAACTACTCCAACAATTTTTCTGGTATGACTTTAGCAAGATGATCAATTTTATCATGTATAATTCACCATTTCCAGCTCTCTCACCAGTTTGATAAAGGTGGCTTCATCAAGCGCCTTGGTAAAGATGTGTACTAGCTGCTTGTTTGTTGGTACAAAATGTAGCTCAATGGTCTCATTCATAACATGTTCCCTAATAAAGTGATATTTAATCTCTATATGTTTGGTTCTAGAATATTGCATAGGATTCTCAACAATGGCAATGACACTTATATTGTTACACAAAATTGGAATTTTGTTGAAATTTATGCCATAATCCAATAACTGATTTTTCATCCATAGGATTTTTGCACAGCATCTTCCAGCTGCATTATATTTAGCCTCAGCAGTAGATGTTGAAATTGAATGCTACATTTTGTTGAACCAAGATACAAGCCTTCCACCTAGGAATTGACAACTCCCTGTGGTACTTTTTCTGTCAATTTTGCATCCTCTAAAGTAAACATCAGAATATCCAATTAATTCAAAATCAGACTCCTTTGGATACTAAAGCCCCAACTCTGTAGTGCCTTTAATATACCTCAAGATTCTTTTTACTACAATGAGATGAGACTCCCTTGGGTCAGCTTGATACCTTGCATAAAGACATGTTGCAAACATAATATCAGGCCTACTTGCTGTTAGATACAGCAGAGAACCAATCATTCCCCTATAAGTTTTTAGATCAACTTTCTTTCCATTCTTATCAAGGTCAATCTTGATTGTTGTGACCATTGGTGTCTTTGCTACTTTGGAGTCCTCCATTGGTGTCTTTGCTACTTTTGAGTCCTCCATGTCAAATTTCTTAAGAAGTTCTTTGGCATACTTTGATTGATGTATGTAAATTCCATTAGTGACTTTTTTGATTTGTAGTCCGAAGAAATAAGACAATTCACCCATTAAGCTCATTTTATATTTTCTTTGCATGAGCTTAGAGAACTTTTCACACAACTTAGTATTAGTGGATCCAAAAAAGATATCACCAACATAGATTTGAACCAGGATCAGATGACCTTGGTGTTGTCTAAAGAACAATGTTTTGTCAATGATACCTTTGGTGAACTTGTTATCCTCCAAAAACCTTGACAGTGTGTCATACCAAGCTCTAAGAGCTTACTTCAGTCCATAAAGTGCTTTCTCTAGCTTGTAAACATGATTTGGGAATTTAGAGCTTTCAAACCCTGGTGGTTGTTGGACATACACCTCGTGTTCCAATTTTCCATTAAGAAAGACACTTTTCATATCCATTTGAAAAACTTTGAAGTTTGAGTGTGCTGCATAGGCTAAGAAAATTCTTATAGCCTTAAGTTTGGCCGTTGGTGCAAAGGTTTCATCAAAGTGAATCCCTTCCTTTTGAAGATATCCATTTGCCATCAGTCTTGCTTTGTTTCTTATAACAATGTTAGCTTCGTCCATCTTATTTTTGAAGACTCATTTGGTGCCAATGATAGTTCTTTCTTTTGGCTAAGACACCAATTTCCATACTTGATTTCTTTCAAATTGATTCAACTCTTCTACATAGCCATAATCCATTCTGCATCTTGCATGGCTTCTTCAAATTTTTTTGGCTCAATTTGAGAAAGAAAACAAACATATAGGCATTCATTAGATGTAGCTTTCCAGGTTTTCACTTTTTTGTTGGGATCACCAATGATTAATTCTGTTGTGTGAGTCCTAGACCTTTTGGGCTTCGAGAGGTACCTTGATGAACTTGCATGATTATCATTTCCTCCACCTAAGTCTGTGTTACCAGCTTCTATGAAAACTCCCCTGAATTTATGCTTAAATCAGGGTTATAGTTATCCCCTGATGGATTATCCCATAAAGGAGTATTCCCTGTTCTGTTGTCCAGGTAATTAACTCCATCCATTGACAAGGCTTCTTGGTTGGTTGGATTGACATCAGGGATGGTTAACTCTTCCATTGGTTTGCACACATTAGCTTCATTCTCTTGATAATCAGAATTATCTTCATTTTCAAATCTGAGCTCTTCATGAAAATCAGGGTCTTCAAGTCCAGAAATCTCTTGATCATCAAAAGCTACATTTATGGAGTCCATCACCACCTGGAGTCTTTTTTTATAAACCATGTAGGCTTTAGATGTCAGGAGTAACCTAGAAAAATTACTTCATCAGCCTTTGAGTCAAATTTTCCTAAGTTTTCCACCAAAGTTCCTTAATACAAAGCATTTGCATCCAAATACATGTAGGAATTTGATGTTTGGTTTTCTTCTTGTCATTAGCTCATATGGTGTTTTATTGTTAGCCTTGTTGATTAAAGACCTATTTTGAGTGAAGCAAGTAGTGGAAATTTCCTCAGCTCAAAAATAGATAGGAATTTTTTCCTCTGCTAACATTGTTCTGGCAACTTCTATCAGGGTTCTATTCATCTTTTCCACTACACCATTTTGTTGAGGAGTCCTTACGGCAGAAAATGTATGATTAATACCTTTCTCTACACAAAATCCATCAACTGCTACATTTTTTAATTCAGTTCCATTATCTGTCCTCATAATTCTAACCACTAACCCTGACTTAGTTTCCACTTTTTTTACATGGTCAATGACTTGTTGAGGCACCTCTATTTTAGCATGTTGGAACTTGACCCAAGTGTACCTAGTGTAGTCATCCACAATGACCAATGCAAATCTTTTTTTTGATACTGACATTATGTTAAAAGGACCAAAGAGATCCATGTGAAGCATTTGAATTGGATCTTTGTTCATTGTGGCTTCCTTGCTGACAAAGGATGATTTCCTTTGCTTCCTTTGTTTGCATGTTGAACATAACCCTTCTTGAATAAACTCCATTTGAGGTAGTCCAATTACTAACTCTCTTTTTACTGTCATTGATTGTTTTGTAATTTAGGTAAGAGAGCTTCTTATGCCATAGTCTGCTCTCATCAGGGGTTGTCTTGCTATAGAAGCATGATTCTCCATTTACTAAGTCAAAATCAACAATGTAAAGATCTCCTTTTCTAATCCCTAATAAGACCAGCTTCCCATCATCTTCATTTGAGATCAAGCACCTATCCCCTTTGAAAGAAATGATAAATCCCTTGTCACATAGATGACTTATGCTTAATAAATTGTTCTTTAGCCCATCAACTAGTGCTATATTTTCAAATGAGATATCCTCATTTGCTACTTTGTCATAACCAAGAGTCAGTCTTTTGTTGTTGTCACCAAAAGAGATCACTGGACCAACCTTTTCAGTTAACTCTGTGAGGAGGGCTTTATTTCCTGTTATGTGTCTTGAGCAGCCACTATCTATAAACCAGATTTTCCTACTTTTGACTTTTCCTTGGGTACAAAGAACATTTAATTTGTTTTTGGTACCCAAGTGGATTTGGCTCCTCTAGGTTTAGTCACAGTTAATAGTAAAACAACTTTTTCATTAGTAATGACTTTTGGTTTAGGTAGTAAACACACTCTGTCCTTTTTAGGAGCTTCACTATAAGCTTTAGATTTATCAACAAATTTCTTTTCTTTACCCTTATTGGTGCATGCTTGAACAGTTGGTAAATCATCAGCATATAAAATTGTGGCAATTAAAATCTGTGGTTTTTCCTTGCATTGAAAAGATAAGTGATTATTATTACCACAGTACCAACACACTTTTCTAGGGGCTTCCTGAATAAGTTGTAGTTAGTGGCTTTATTCACACCTAATTTTCCATTCCTATTCTTTTTTCTTATTCCCTGACAGACCTTTATCCCCTAAAGGGCTTTGATAGCCTGATGCACTCTTATCCCCTGATGACTCTATATCTATAGATGCACAGTCTAGTTCCTTCTTGAAAGGGGCTTTAAGTGCTTTGGCAAGAATAGGTTTCTTACCTCTCCCATCACTTGTGGAAGCTTCACTCATTAGGAAAACATTCCCTTTCTCTAGTTTTGTTACAGCCTTTACAAATTTGCTAGGTTACATAGGCCTTTTACCAAAGCTAGTTCCATTTACAACCTCAATAGCAGGTTGCTTCACTTGAGTCTCCTCATAGCCTAAACCAGATTTATGATCAGATTTCTTTCTGCTTAATTGATCATCTAGTTTCTTGCTCGACTCATTCCACCTCTTTTTCTTCTCTCAAAAGATTGGAGGTCCATTCTTCTCTCTTCATAACATAGTCAAGGAGGTTCCTAGTCTTGGAGAGTTCTTTTTCAAGATTCTCAAGTCTAGAAAGTTCTGATTCTAACAGAGTATTTCTAATAGTCAAATGTTCATTGATTTTCTACATTCTCTCAGTTTTAGCTACAGCACTCCTTAAGGTGTCATAAAGATCTCTTATCTCACAAGTCATTTCCTTAACAGTTTTCAGACAATCAGTTTTAGACATGTTAGAGGAAATTTTGAGTCTTAGTTGTGAGCTGCTGCTGTCAGTGGATGAGGCCATCAGGGCTAGGTTGACATATTCCTCAGTTTTTTCTTCATCTGAGTCAGCCTAGTCCTTTCCTTCTACAATATAAGCTTTTCCCTTCTTGTTAGCATTGAGAAGGTCATAAGTATTTTTTTTTTGTAGTCCACAACAACATCCTTTCCTTTGGATTCACCTTCTTTTGTGGTCTTGCGGCACTCATTTGCAAAGTGGCTCAACTTATTGCATTTGTAGCACTTTATTCTAGATTTGTCACTAAAGTTGTTTGTGCTACCAGGTTTCCTTGCTGAAAATTTCTTTATTCCACTTGACTTTCGGAATTTCAGTTTGGAAAACCTTTTTGCAAGAAAGGCCATGGTTTCATTCATTTCTTCTAACTCTTCTAAGGTGTACTCAGTCCCCTTAGAGCTAGCTTCTTGATCCCCACCTTCGTCATTACTTTCTTCAGCATCCCTTGACTGATGCTTCATGAAGACACTCGGTCTTGCTTCAACTTTGTTTTTTGTGGCAGCCATCAGGGCTACAGATTTAAGCTTTCTGGTATCCCCTAACATTTTAGATCTTTTCTGAACCTCCAGTTCATATGTCTTTAGGGTACCATAGAGCCTATCCAAGTCTAGGAAATTCATGTCCTTGGATTCCCTGATGGCTGTTGTCTTTGGATCCCATGATATAGGAAGTGCCCTCATGAATTTTTTGTTCACGTTCTTGTTAGCATATGTCTTCCCATACATCCTCAGGTCATTTACCAACTTGTTGAATCTGTCAAACATTTTAGTGAGTTATTCACTATTTTTCATTGTGAACCACTCATACTATTGTGTCAACAACTGCAGTTTATTCTCCCTCACGTCTTCAGTACCATCACACAAGATTTGGATGGTATCTCATATTGACTTAGATGTTGTTAGATTCATGATATTGTTTAGCATATCATCATCTAAGTCGTTATATCGAATACCTGTTAGTTTTAGATCCTTCTTTACCTTTTCTCTTTCCTCTGGAGTCATTTCATCAGTAGTCTTTGGGACTAGTCATTTAGGGACACTGACTCCATTTACCACTTCTTGAGGTGAGCTTCTTGGGTACGTGAGGGCCATCGTCTATAATTTGTAAATATTCATCATCGATTACTCTTAGATGAACTATCATATGTTGCCTCCAAAAGAAATATTTTCCACGTTCCAACATGGAAATACTATTTCCAGCTTTGTTTGTCATTGAGAAAAAAAAGATCTTCTAGCAAGTGTAGTCTGCTAGTTGGCTAATCGAATAAGCCTCAAGTGTTTATCGGGGGGGGGGGGGGGGGGGCAGGGATTTAAATACAAACACTACAAATTTTTTCAGTTTTTAAAACTTAATCCACAAAGACTAGAATAGCTATAAGGATCAGAAAAGCTTTACATGAATTTAAAATGAATACTCAAGCATTCAAGTTAAAATAGTTGTATTATAACTTGGTGTTTTTCTAGAAATCTGTTTAATCACAAAGTGATTAACAACCACAACTCTGTAATAAATTACAGCTTCTATTTGTCACACACTAGCTACAAATTTTTCTTTGAATATTTCTCTGAAAATCTATATCACAAAGCTTCTCTCTAGTGTGTAAGTGTTGTGTGTTGGTATTTTTGTCTAACAACTCTTTTTGTATATGTAGGAGATCAGTTGAGGAATTCACGTACTAGACATGCTTCCTTTTTCAACCTAGTCGTAGTATGTCCCATCATTGTCCTTTTGGAGAAACGTGTCATATTGCTTTTTTTTCATCCCCTGATCTTCAAGCATTTAATGTTTGAGAGTTGTTATTGGACCACCAAACTTCAAGGAATATTTTCCCAGTTATATCCTTTGCTTCTTTGCTAAGTATCAATGATTTGCTTGTAAGTCCTAATGACGGGTGGAATAGGTCATAACCATCACCTGATGACAAGCCCTGATGTTAACTTGATCAGTGCTTCTGGATCCCCTGATGTTGACTTGATTAGTGCTTCACTATCCACTGATGCTAATCTTTGATACAGAATTATATAAGTGCTTCTTGATCCCCTGATGTTAAGACCTACTTGTGTCCACTGATGACATTCACTAATGCAGTGTTAGCATTTTCCCTGATGGTTCCCCTAAGGGATTTTTCAATCTACGCTATCCCCTGATGCAGTGTTCGAACATCCCCTGACGGTTTCCCCATCCACTGACGGGTTCCCCTGATGGGTTCTCCTGACGAGGTCATCCCCAAACGGGTTCCCCTGACGAGATTTTCACCTGATGACGTCATCTCCTTACGCAGTATTTTAGCTTTCCCCTGATGGGTTCCCCTGACGAGTTTTTCCACTGATGCCCTATTCAAATACTTGCTCTTTTAATCATTGATACTTTGTTGACTTTGTCTAGAATTTCTGATTTAAAGAATACTTGAATGTTTTAGTAATAGCAAACATCCCTTGACACTATCAAGTCCTTTTAAAGTTTTCACTGATGACTTTCCTAATGAAATTAAGTTGAACCCTTGATGACTGAGTTGTCCATTAGTGGATACAAAATTTATGCAAATATACTAAGGTTTATAGAGTACCTTGAGTATTTACAGATGCATATTTATTCCTTTATAAAAGGATTATCATCATCATCATTTATATCTAATAGACTCCAACACAACCTGGAGCCTTTTGTTGTAAACCATGTAGGCCTTAGATGTAAGGGAGCAACATAGGAAAATAGCTTCATCAGCCTTTGAGTCAAATTTTCCTAAGTTCTCACTAAAATTCCTTAAAACAAAGTAATTGCATCCAAAGACATGTTGGAACTTGATGTTTGGCTTTCTCCCTGTCATTAGCTCATATGGTGTCTTGTTGTTAGGAATTATAGCATTTGATGATGATGTATAACACTTAGAATTGTTAAATTTTGTAAATGTACAAGTACCTGCAGTAATGCACTATGAGAATCTACTATCAAGAAACTGCAGGAAAGCATCAGAGACTACAATGACTGCACTTGAAGAGTTCAACAAATGTCAAAGTTGATCAAGCAAAATTAGCCTATCAGAGACTAAATTTTTGTCTATTGGAGACTAAGCTTTTTGCCTATTGGGGACTAAGTTTTTGCCTATCGAAGACTAAGCTTTTGTCTATCGGAGACTAAGTTTTTTGGCTGTCGGAGACTAAGATTTTGGCTGTCGAAGACTAAGTTTTTTGGCTGTCGAAGACTAAGATTTTGGCTGTCAGAGACTAAGTTTTTTTTGGTTGTCAAAGACTAAGTTTTTTGGCTGTCGGAGACTAAGTTTTTTGTCTGTTAGAGACTAAGTTTTTTGGCTGTCGGAGACTAAGTTTTTTGTCTGTCAGAGACTATGTTTTTGAACTATCGGAGACTAAGTTTTTGAACCGTCAGAGACTAAGTTTTTGAACTATCGGAGACTAAGTTTTTGAACCATCAGAGACTAAGTTTTTGAACTATCAGAGACTAAGTTTTTGAACTGTCGGAGACTAAGTTTTTTGAACTGTCAGAGACTAAGTTTTTGGTCTATCAGAGACTAAGTGTTTGTTCATCAGAGACTAATGTTGAAGCAACCAGAGACTATCCAACAGAGAATAAATTTCCACTGACATAAGGGATGACATATGACTAAAGACGGTGGAAATAAAGATAAGGATGGTTGTCCAATAAGGAGAGATTGGCTACCAAGGAAGCTTCAAGGAAATAAGTTATACACACACACACACACATCAAGTTGCAAGTATGAAACCTGCAAAGCCGCAAGCATGAAACATGCAAAACAGCAAGTTGAAATACTGCAGAGACAACTTATAACAACTTGAAGCAAGAAGTTCATTGAAGCTGGAATAATTATGTCTAGAGAAGCCCACAAAGATAAGATATATATTGTTGATATCTTATCTTGGGAACTCCAAGAAGAAAAATGGAAGCTGGTGCAGTGAATATACACTAGAAAAGTCACATAAACAGACTGACATCCAAGGGAGGCTGTATAATGAAGAAAGTTGTGTGACAGAGCTACAAGTACCAAGAAACTACAGAGATATTTTGGTAAAAAGCTCATAATAGAAGCTTGGAGTATATGAAAGTTGTGTCTATAAATAGACATAGAGCATCTGAGGTAAAAATATCTGAGAACTGAGAAACATCTGATAATAACAAGAACATATTTCATCTCAGATCGCATATCTCTCAAAACAACACTTCTATACACATAGAGAGTTAGTAGCTGTAATTATTTTTACAAAAAGAGAAGCAAGTTTTCATAAACTTGAGAGAAGCTAGAAATCATATTTTAGTGAGCTGCTGTTGTTTTCAACAGAATTGTTAGAAGTTGGTCATTCAAACCAGTGAGCTTTTATAATATTTCATTCTTTTATAAAAGTTCAGAAACACTTATGATATATTGTATTCTTTCATTTCTGCAACCTGTTATACAGTATATTCACTAAACTCACAAAATTCGAAAGAATTTTGTGGTTTGTATTCAACCCCCCCCCCCCCCCCCCGTTTCTACAAACCATCTTGTGGGACAAACAATTGGTATCAGAGCTTATTGATTAATACACCAATCAATAGATCAAAAGATGGGGCAGAAGGATGGAAATGTCAAAATTCCAATGCTTAAGAGGGAAGAATACTTCTTGTGGAAGAAGAGAATGTTTTTGCATTTGGAATCAACTAATTCTCAATATGCTGACATCCTCAGTGATGGACCTGTTATTCCTAGTAAAGTTGTGCCACAAGGTATTGTTGATGACATTCCAACTCCAGAAACATTTGTGCCTAAAAAGCCAAATGAGCTCACCAAAGAAGAAACAAAGGAAATCCTAAAAGACAGAAAAATCAAGAACATCCTCTACAATGGGTTGGATAATGATATGTTCAATAGTATCATCAACTGCTAAAGTTCCAAGGAGATATGGGAAACCATTCAAATATTATGTGAAGGAACTGAAGAAGTACGGGCCAACAAAAGATCATTACTCATCCAACAATATGAGTATTTCACTGCCAAATTTGGATAATCTATTACTCAACTATATGATAGATTCAACAGACTCATCAATGATCTTAGATTGAATGGGAAAGTCTATGAGAATATAGACATAAATATCAAATTCATACGGTCAGTTCCACAGTCTTGGGATGCCAAGACAACTGCTGTAAGAGAAGCTAAGGACATGAATATCATGTCTTTGGACAAGCTATATGGTAATCTCAAAACATATGAGCTTGAAGTGCAACAAAGAAACATGCTGAATGCTGACTTCAAGAAAGAGAAGTTTGTTGCTTTTACAGCAGAAACAAGTAGAATGAAGCTTGATGGGAAAAGAGTTGTCATTAAGGAATCAGATTCTGATCAAGAATTTGATAAAAAAGCTAAAGATGTAGAGGAAGAGGAAGAACTCTGCACACCTGAAGATTTAGAAGACATTGATGCAGTTCTTGCTTTAATAGCTAGAAAATTCAAAAAGCTTAAATTTGCCAAGAGAAAGCTTGGATTCAACAATGTCTTTTCATTAAAGAAAGAAAGTCAATCTGGCAAGGTTGATAGATCTAAGTTCAGGTGCTTCAACTGTGATGCTCTTGGACACTTTGCTAGTGATTACAGGAAGCCCAAGTCTAACAAAAAGGCAAGGGAGCCCAGAGATACTACAAGAAATGAGGATTACTATAAAAAGAAATACTATGATCTCCTCAATAGCAGCAAGGGCAAGGGAAAGGCACTAATCACAGAAGGCAAAGATTAGGTTGATTCAGAATCAGAGGATGAAGAATTTGTCAACATGGCACTGATGGCCAACTCCTCTGATAGCAGTAATACTTCTAGAAGTCCAAATTCCAAGAACTCCAAGGTAACTGACTTGACTATTTCTTCTACTATGTCATTATCTGATTGCCAAGAAAGCTTAACTGACTTGTGTAAAGAAATGTACCATTTAAAAGGAACACTTAGATGCTCAGTAAAAGAAAATGCTAGACTCATTGAAACCATTGATCAGTTAAAGAATAGAAATTCTTTTTTAGAGTCTGAACTAAGTATTCTTGAACAAGTCAGAAAAGAGTGCAAAAAGGCACAAGATGATCTTGCATGTGCTAAACAAATAGAAGAATGGCTAAGAGCACAACTTAAGAAAGAGCAGGACATCATAAAAGAATGGACCAACTCCTATAAAATTGTTAAGGAGACAATAGAAAAATATAGCACCAGTCAAAATAAAGGGCTAGGCTATAATAGTAAGGTCCAGGGAAAGCAACCTGTGATTGAGGAATTGCCAATCACTGGAAATGATAAATCTAGCACAAGTAAAAGAACTCCAGTAGCTACTGCTCCTATCTTTAAAAAGATAAAATTTGTTAAGGCAAGAGCTACAGAAGAAAAATCAAAGGAGACTATGCTAGAACAAAGAGTTACTGAGTTGGAAAAGAAATTAAATGATTTCAGGGCCAAAAGCTCTAATCCAAAGTCCACTCACTCATCAGAGGTTAAGTTGAAAAATAATAGGAATGGTAAGGAGGGAATTAACAAAGATACTAATTATATTCCTATTATTAACGCACCTAGGAAACATTGTTGGAAGTGTGGAAATCCCAACCACCTTGCTTTTAAGTGTAAAAATATCTCTAGGAACTTGCATGCTAGAAACTTACCTTCTGATAAAAAGAAAAAGTTAACTGTTAAAAACCAATCAAATGTTCAAAAGGTTAAAAACAGTTATCTGAAAACTCCTCTAAAGTTAAGGCAAAAATCTGAAACACCTAAGGCTAAGAAGAAAGTTATTTCTTCTAAGAAGTAGGTGATAAAGAAAGATAAAAATGAAAAATCCTTAACAACTGCTAATTTAAACCTTAAAAATGACAATGGGCCCAAGCAAGTCTGGGTTCCTAAATTAACTTAGCTGTTTACTGTGTGCAGGGTACAAAGAAACAGATTTGGTTCTTGGATAGTGACTGTTCAAGACACATGACAGGAGACAAGACCTTACTAACATAATTTGAGGAGAAAGCTAGCCCAAGTGTTTCTTTTGGAGATGACAGCAGAGGATATACATTGGGATATGGCAAAGTCATAAATGGAAATGTCAACTTGGATAATGTAGCACTATTTGATGGTCTTAAGCACAACTTGCTTAGTATCAGCCAACTGTGTGACAGAGGTTACGATGTTGCTTTCAAGGATGAACATTGCTTGATAAGTAACAGTAAAAATGGAAAAATAGCTCTATCTGGGGTTAGAAAAGGTAACCTCTACATAGCTGACTTTTGTTCTTCAAATAAATATCAATTCACATGCTTTTACAGTAAAGAATCAGTGGATGAAAGTTGGCTATGGCATAAGAAGGTTTCTCACTTGAATTTCAAGACAATCAACACTTTGGTGAAGAAAGAATTAGTGACAGGTCTTCCACAACTAGAATTCACTCAAGATGGCTTATGTGGAGCTTGTCAAAAAGGGAAGCAAAAGAAGACTTCCTTTAGGAGCAAAGAGATATCATCAATTACAAGTCCAATACATCTACTTCACATGGATCTATTTGGACCTGTAAACATTATGTCTATCTCAAAGAAAAGGTATGCTCTGGTGATAGTTGATGATTTCACCAGATACACATGGGTAAAATTTCAGCATACCAAAGATGAAGCAGCTCAGTTAGTGATTGATCACATCAAGAAAATGGAAACTGAATCTGGGCTGACTATCAGAGTTCTAATAACTGATAATGGAACAGAATTCAAGAACTCCAAAGTTGAATGTTTCTGTATGGACAAAGGAATATCTCACACATTTTCTGCTCCAAGAACCCCTCAACAGAATGGAGTAGTTGAGAGGAAAAATAGAACTCTAATTGAAGCTGCTAGAACCATGCTAGAAGAAGCTAAGCTACCTACCTACTTCTGGGCTGAAGCTATCTCTACTGCTTGCTTCACTCAGAACAGATCAATGATTGTAAAAGCTCATCAAAAGACTCTTTACGAGCTCATGATAGGTAGGAAACCTACACTTAAGTTTCTTCATGTGTTTGGTTGCAGATGCTTTGTTCTCAAAAGTCAAGGAGAAAACATAGGGAAATTTGATGCCAAAGCTGATGAAGCAATTTTCCTAGGTTATTCTCTAACAAGCAAAGCATACAGAGTCTACAACCTTAGACTGAACATTGTTATGGAATCAGTACATGTAGCCTTTGATGATAAAAAGATTAAAGGAATTCTAGATGAAGGAATGCATGAGGTTCTAAGGTTTGAAAATGAAGCTGAGTCAGAAAATGCTGAAATTGACTTATCAGATGATGAAGCTGATGTGTGAAAATCAATGGAAAATCTAGTAATCCCTGATGACAATTCAAGTCATCTAGAAGCTTCATCAAGGAATGCACCATCAGGGGAAAACTTAAACCCTGATCTGAGCACTAATTTAGGGGGAGTTTTCAATGCAGCTGAGAGCACTGAACACCGTGAAGGAAACTATAATCAAGAAGCTTCCTCTTCAAGAAGTTTACCTCCACAAATAAAATGGATAAGAGATCATCCTAGGGATCAAATCATAGGAGATCCAACTAAAGGTGTGTCAACAAGAAGTGCCACTCAGAATGAATGCCTATACCTCAACTTTTTATCAAAGATTGAGCCTAAGAAGATTGAGGAGGCATTACAAGATGCTGATTGGGTAATTGCTATGCAAGAAGAACTCAATCAGTTTGAAAGAAACAAAGTCTGGAGATTAGTACCAAAACCAAAGAATAAATCAATCATTTGTACTAAATGGATCTTTAGAAACAAGCTGGATGAAGCTGGTACAGTAACAAGAAATAAGGCCAGACTGGTTGCACAAGGTTATTCATAAGAAGAAGGAATTGACTATGATGAAACCTTTGCACCAGTAGCTAGATTGGAAGCCATAAGGATATTTCTTGCCTATGTTGTTCATGCAAATTTTAAAGTGTACCAGATGGATGTAAAGAGTGCTTTTCTGAATGGGAAAATACAAGAAGAAGTGTATGTCCAGCAACCTCCTGGCTTTGAAGATCAAAAGTTTCCCAATCATGTCTACAGATTAGACAAAGCACTCTATGGACTTAAACAAGCACCAAGAACATGGTATGATACTCTATCTCAGTTTTTAATTGATAATAAATTTTCTAGATGTATCATAGACAAAACTTTATTTTACCGAAAACATGTTGGTCACATTATACTTGTTCAAGTCTATGTTGATGATATTATATTTGGTTCTACAAATGAGAGCTTATGTTCTAAGTGTTCTAAGCTCATGCAAAGTAGATATGAGATGAGCATGATGGGAGAATTAACTTTCTTTTTAGGTTTACAGGTTAAACAAACCTCTGATGGAATTTTCATCAGTCAAACAAAATATTTAAAAGACCTTTTAAAGAAATTTAATTTACTAGATGTTGCAATTTCTAAAACTCCCATGGCAACAACCACTAAACTTGACAAAGACTCAATTGGTAAAAAGGTTGATGTTTCAAGTTATAGAGGCATGATAGGCTCTCTTTTATATCTCACTGCAAGTAGACCTGATATAATGTTTTCAACTTGTTTATGTGCAAGATTCCAATCAGATCCTAGAGAATCTCATCTGATTGCAGTTAAAAGAATATTCAGATATCTCAAGGGTACTCCAAATCTTGGAATTTGGTATCCTAGAGATTCTGGATTTGATCTAATAGGCTATTCAGATGCAGATTATGCAGGTTGCAAATTAGACAGGAAAAGCACAACAGGAAGCTGTCAATTTCTTAGAAGCAAACTAGTATCATGGTTTAGCAAGAAACAACATTCTGTGTCAACCTCAATAGCTGAAGCAGAATACATTGCTACTGGGAGTTGCTGTGCTCAAAATCTTATGGATAAAAAATCAACTGATGGACTACGGTATGGTGTACAATCATATTCCTATTTATTGTGACAACATAAGTGCCATTTCCATTACAGAGAATCCTGTGCAACACTCTAGAGCAAAGCACATAGACATCAGATACCACTTCATCAGAGAACATGTGATGAATGGTACAGGGGAACTTCATTTTGTTTCAACTAAGAAGCAGCTTGCAGATATATTCACCAAACCATTGGATGAAGCCACCTTTAACAGGTTGGTAAGTGAGCTAGGTATGCTCAATTTTGGTGAATAAGATTCTTTGAAAATTTTGTGCAGGTCTGATAATTGCAGCAGTAGTTAATTATTTTCTGATGACTTAGTTACCAGAGACTAATTGACAGCTGATTGAAGCAGTGGCTAATTATCCTACAACAGTTTAATTGTTAGTAGATAATTAACTATTGATTATATATATAGTAGAGAAACTAATATACTATGCAGGATTCCCTATGATTAATATTCTTCATCTATTTAAGGATCTTGTCATAGCTGTTTCAGGTATTGTCTTAACTCTCTACTATATTATTCTTTATTTCTTCTAATTCTGCTACATTGAAGGATGTTAGTAATGAACCAACTCCTTCTACCCAAGTAGCAAAACCCTCTAAACACAAGTCTATATCAAAAGCCACCTCCTTTATCTCTCAAAAGATAAAGGTTGTAAAATCAAAACAATCACCACCAACATTAGCTGAGGGGAGGGTGAGCATTTAGAGAAAGTTATGACGAAGAAATAAGGAAAAATGAGAACCCTTGGAGACTGCTTAATATACTCTCAAAAGTATATTAAGTTCTAAAAGGAAAAAGCACATCTCTAGGTGCAACCTCTCAAAAGGCTGTATCTATTGAAAATAGTCTACCTCCAAGGACACAAGTATTTGAGTCTACAATGGTCACATCTATAAATACCTCTCAAAAGAAGAAGAAGAAACAGGATGTGATCAATGATCAACCTGTTAGTTAATCCACATACAGGGTGTCACATTGATGTTTCTCTTTTCTCTATTCAAGAGGAGCATCCATTATTCAAAATTCTACCCTTATTCATTCTTCTTCATATTTCTTAAGAAGCAATGGAAATTTCTTAATTCCATTGGTTTTAGATTCTTTGATATGAAGCTGTAATTAAAAAATAACAGAATAATAATACGAAGCTGTATAGAATTGAGAGAGTTGTATTCTCTCAATATACAGAATAAAAGCTGACGATCAAAGCTTGTTTTGATTGTTAGAAAACTTGTAATCAATTGTTAAATCAAATAAAGGCAATTGTTTATAGAGTTTTGATTGTGTTCTTTATATTCCGCAGAAAAGTTTAAATTTCTAAAAGAACAGTCAATCGAAAAGAATTTTCAAAGAACTTGTATTCAACCCCCCTTCTACAAGTTCTAGGTCATCTCACTGGGAAAACACCTACCTTGATCATTCTCCCATTCTCCCCCTTTTTGACATCAGCATCTTAATGTTGGAAGGTAGGAATCATCAGTAGAGGTTGACTAGAAGGAAGAAATTGTTTGAGCTTTGTTTGAAAATCATTGATTATGAAGTGTTGGAGCTTCATGTTGTACTTTCTTTTATCAATGCTTCAAAAACATTTTGTGAGTATAGCTGTACATGATCCATGTGTGATCAAATATTCTAATATTAAGTGTGCTGCTCTTGTGTTGGTTGCATCCAACCAAACATTCACAAATTCTTTTCTCAGTATCCTTTGATTTTTGATCAGAATGGTGATCAGAGAATACATGAGTTGCAAAGGTAGTGAGTGAAACAATTTCTCTCTATTCTTTTCTTCAAGGAAACTAAGTTATCAAAAACCTAGTTTCCTAATTCAAATCAAATACAATCTTTCCAATTGAAAGATTTCTAACAAGTTTCCTTGTCAGCTACGTCTTCAATAAAGTCTACGTGTGCATGGAAGACTTTCCTTCTTTGATTTGAACTCTAACTCCATCAGTGATTAAGTCCTCGACTAATCTCTGATGGCTTCTTTAATTAGTCCCCGATCACTTCGAGTAATCTCCGATGCTTTGGCTTTAGTCGTTGGTGACGTCAGCTTTTAATCTCCGAGGTATTGTGTTAATCACTGATGACGTCAGCTTTTAATCTCTGACTCTTTAGTTCCAATCCGCGATGACATAAGCTTTAATCCCCGATGACCAATCCTTCAATCTCTGATGAACAAAACCTTAATCTTCGATGAAGGATTCTTCAATCTCCGATTAACAAAACTTTAATCTCCGATGGGCAAAGTCCAATATCTGATGAACAAAAACTTAGTCTCTGATGGACTTTTCCCTTAGTCTCCGACAAGCCAAATTCAATCTCCGAAGGACTAATAAATCTAAAACAACTTGTTGAACAAACTCAACAAGTATTCCAGCAGTACATACAAACGAAATGAATCTATCTCTTTATTATAATGACTAATTTACAAACAAGAGATACTACTGCTAGCTACAATACTAAAGTGATACAAACCAACACTTTTCTGTACATTTGTATTCCTAAGTATTCTAAGAACAATCATCATCAAATGTTTATAAAACTTAACAATCTCCCCCTAATTATGAATATCAGAATGATAAGCATAATTTCAAGGTTGATGATGATGTCAAAACTAATCTATTACAAATACTTAGTAAAATAATAAAGAATGATAAAAATTACAAATGTACCTGAACTTTAGATCTTTGATCTATCATTCAGCTTCTCTCCCCCTGGATAATTTACCCAGCTTCTCCAAGGTTTAGACAAACCTGGCTACACTGAATTATACATTCAGCTGCTCCAAGATTAACTCTGGCTACCCAATACTTTGTCTGGCTTCAACAAAAATTTACTTCAACATTCACACAACAACTTTTATTTGTTCACTTCCTCCTTTTCAATTCTTTGAAATACTTCAACCTTTCCTCAAATAGCCTCTTCAATTCCACCTCACTTGGTCCTTCTGTATTTCTTAACAGTCTTATAAAGTCTTCAACATTCTTCTCTGTTATTCGGTCTAGATCTTTGTCATATTGAAAGAAGATCTTATGGTCATGAATATTTTCATACCATATTCCAACTAGTTCAGATTCCACCATGTAGAGTTTTCCCTTGAAACTTAATGGTGGCTCTCTCACTACAGACTTTTGACTTGAAGAACTGACCTTCATAGTGCCTCCTGATGTTGTCAGTCTCCAACTCCAGTTGCTTTCTCATGTTCTCCATTGCTGTCTTCATGCCAGTGGCCAAGTAGTGAGTGAATTTTGCATTAAGCTTCACTGCCTTAGTCACTTCATCTGCAACATCTTGAAAGGATTTTGTAGCTGCAAGAGACCCCACATTGGTCAAGTATTCCTGCCTGTATAGGGCAGCTGCATCCTCCACGGTATTGGTAAATTCTGAATCTAGCCATGCATCTACATTCTCTGGCTCTAGAGTCTCCTCAGCAGCAGTAGATTCAAATAAAAGTCTAGTCTTCAAAGCAAAAATATGATCTTCACTTTGTTGAAGATTTAGAAGTTCTTCATAGGCTGCATTTGACATCTCTGAAATGACTTGCAAATTTGCAGCCACTGCACTGGAGCTACCTCTAACTTCTCTTGTTGATGGAGAGGAAGTTGGAGCTTCTGTTTGGATTTGAGTGGAGGGAGCCACAGGTTTGAAGAACTCACCTGTAGAAAATTTCTCTATGTTCTTTTCTCCAAGGATCTCATCCTTGCTCACACCCTCTCCTTTTTCCTGGGGTTGGGCACCCAGATTCTCCGTCTCTCCTTTTTCCAAGCTCTCTAAGGCTTGACTCTCTGTTTGTATTTCCTCTCCTTTTTCCAGGTTAGGAGCCTGACTCTCACTAATTATTCTCACTTCTTCACTCATATGGATTTGTGCACTCTGTCCTACAGAAGGAGGGGTTTGAGAAGTAATGTCTTCATGGAGGGGGGTTACCCTTAAAATGGAAATTGGTTGGGTGTCCTCCATGGAAGTGGTAGGAGAACTAGCTGCACTTGTACTTTGAACAAGTGGTTCTTGTGGGCTAGTTTCTGAAGAATGAACTTGAACAGTTTGAAGTGTTGTTCTAGTCTCTTGAGATTGACTAGTTTCTGTCCAAGCCATTAAGAGTGTTGGCTCCTCTTGAGAAAGTTCAAGAGGATCAGAGAATATATGTTCAGAAGAATCAAGTGGAGGAGAAACAGGAGAATAATGGACAGTAGGGAGTGTTGGCTGTTCCTCAAGGGCAAAAATTTGAGGAACATCAATAGATGACCCTGTGTGTGCACTCCTTGTGTCACTCTTTTCTTGTATTTGATCTCTCTTAGTTTTTTCTTGTGCAGACTCTGTAACAGATGTCCCTGGTTGAGGACTTTCTTCAATGCCAATGTTCTTTTGGGAGGACATTGACAGTTTACTGTCTTTCCTTATAACTTCCATGGCCTTTTGGGAGGCCATGGATTGTCTTTGTCGAAGGGTGAGAAGTCTCTTCTTTCTCTGAGGTGCCACCTCAGCTTCTTGTTCTCCCTCAGCCTCACTAGCACCCTCTGTTGTTTTTCTCTTTATTGGGAGCTTTTTGGCTTTTCTGGTATATGCAACCACATTCTGTTGGGAGACTGTGGAGGGGGCTTTGGATTGTGATTGAGAAGTTGTTGGGGGATTAGTTAGTGTTTGTGTGGTATCCCTAAAGAATTACAAAGAATATGTGGTTGGAAGAGTGTCACTGAGAAAGTTTCTCATGACAGTAGGATAGAATAGAGGTACATTTACCTTTGCCTCATACTTCTTCAAATCCCTAACCACTCTTTTAGTCTGCAAAACTGTAGGCACAACTTGTATACTAGCAATATTAAGGTTAGGTATTAAGTGATTTGCAATCGTCATTAAAAACCTAGCATAATAAATTTTAGTTTTGTTGCCAGTTTTAAGTTTTTCAATCAAATTATGCAAAATCAAAAGCCCTAAATTAATATGCCTATCATACAACACACTATATGCAATTTGTTGTGAAATAGTGGTGATGGCATCATATCCACTGCATTTTGAAGTAAAGGATTTGGTTATAATGTCAAAGAACAATGACCACTCTGGTCTAAGATGGGGACGTGTGATGGTCCCAACAGAACTTATATCAGTATTATAGTTTAAGTCTTTAAACATACCTATAAGTTCTTCATCAGAGGCAAGGGGGTCATAGTTTTCCCTTATGGGTAAGTGAAGTGCATTATTAACCGTGGTATGAGTAATGTTATAGTCTATGTTTTCATACCTGAAACTTACCTGTGGAGAGTCATCACTTTCATCAGTGATTGTTGCAGTGCTCCACATGGTTGATATTACTTCTGCAGCTTGGATGGGAGCTTCATAAATGGCGTATTGTAGTGGAGAGTTCTTTAGGAAATCCACAAAGGGGTAGTATTTTGCTTCAAAATCATATTTATCAGCCACCCCTGCATGGTTAGTCTTGATAAAATCGAACTCACCAAACTTGAAGCACACTGTTTTTGCCGCCATTGAAGAGATCTGTAAACTTGTGAAGAAAGCTCAAAGAGAGGTTAAATTGCAGAGTATTCGAGAGAGAAATCAAATTGCAGAGTTTGATACTTGTGATTACAAACGTGTTTGAAATTACTTTTATTAAAGTATAAGAGACGTTTGCTATTCAAGGATCATGGGTAACTACCAATTTACCCTTTTTCAGAGATTGCCCTAATCTCTGATTTACCCATGTGATAAGAGATTGACCCGATTAGTCTCCGATAAAGTAATTACTCATCGGGGACTAAGGTAATCTCCGATGAAGTAATTCATCGGGGACTAATGTAATCTCCGATGATGTAAATGTACTCATCGGGGATTAATGTAATCTCCGATGAAGTAACTTATCGGGGACTAATGTAATCTCCGATGATGTAAATGTACTCATCGGGGATGGGGGTCAATCTCCGATGTTGTAATTTTGAATAGTCAGGGACTAACCATTTTACTTATCAGAGATCAAATAACCATTTTCCAACAATCACATTGATGATTATTAGCTACATTTTTTTGTTTTATCAAATTTAAAACAGCTTCTTGCAACTGTTAAACAACTTCAAAGTTTAAAACTTAATTTTTAGAACCATAATTTAACATTCCTAGTTCAAAAACTAGTCTGTTAAATGTAGATGCATCCAAAGGTTTTGTAAAAATATCTGCAAGTTGTTTATCAGTTGCAACCCAGTGCAATTCAATATTCCCTTCACTAACATGTTCCCTAATGAAGTGATATCTTATATCTATATGTTTAGTTCTTGAATGTTGCACTGGATTTTCAGTTATGGCTATGGCACTAGTGTTATCACAATAAATTGGGATTTTGGATAGTGTCATACCATAGTCTAGGAGTTGATTTTTGATCCACAAGATCTGTGCACAGCAACTCCCAACTGCAATGTATTTAGCTTCTGCTATTGAAGTAGAAACTGAATTTTGTTTCTTGCTAAACCAAGAAACAAGTCTGCCTCTAAGAAGTTGGCAGCTTCCACTTGTGCTTTTCCTGTCAAGCTTACACCCTGCATAATCAGCATCTGAATAACCAATTAGTTTAAAATCAGATTCTTTGGGATACCATAATCCAAGATTTGGGGTACCCTTTAGATATCTGAGTATTCTTTTTACAGCAATCAAATGTGACTCTCTAGGGTTAGCTTGAAATCTAGCACATAGACATGTAGAAAACATTATATCAGGTCTACTTGTAGTTAGATACAAAAGTGAGCCTATCATGCCTCTATAGCTAGTAATGTCTACTTTATTTCCTTTTAAATCCTTATCTAGCTCAGTGGCTGTGGGCATAGGTGTTTTTGCAGAAGTACAATCAACCAAATCATATTTTCTCAGTAAGTCCTTAATGTACTTAGACTAACTGATGAAAATTCCCTCAGTTGACTGTTTAATTTGCAATCCTAAGAAAAATGTTAATTCACCCATCATGCTCATTTCATATCTAGACTGCATAAGTTTTGGAAATTTTGCACACAGTTTTTCATTAGTAGACCCAAAAATAATGTCATCAACATATATTTGCACAAGTATAACATCAGAGCCTTGAATTTTATAAAACAATGTTTTATCTATGATACCTCTTAGAAATTTATTTTCAATTAAAAACTGAGAAAGAGTATCATACCAGGCTCTTGGTGCTTGTTTTAAGCCATAGAGTGCTTTGTCTAACCTGTAAACATGATTAAGGAATTTGGAGTCTACAAAACCTGGGGGTTGTTGAACATAGACTTCTTCTTCCAATTTTCCATTAAGGAAAGCACTCTTGACATCCATCTGGTACACTTTGAAGTTTTTGTAGGATGCAAAAGCAAGAAAAATTCTGATAGCTTCAAGTCTAGCCACTGGTGCAAAGGTCTCATCATAGTTAATTCCTTCCTCTTGAGAGTATCCCTTTGCAACCAGTCTGGCCTTATTCCTTGTAATTGTACCAGTTTCATCCAATTTGTTTCTGAAGACCCACTTGGCACCTATTATAGATCTGTTCCTTGGTTTGGGTACCAGTCTCCAGACTTTGTTTCTAACAAATTGGTTTAATTCTTCTTGCATGGCAATAAT
>CM025781.1:26644763-26675975 GCA_014636745.2 Centella asiatica
ATTCAACCCCCCTTCTACAAGTTCTAGGCCATCTTACTGGGAAAACACATTGAATTTTGGACATCACATTGACATAAAACTCATGCATCTAAAATTCATACCTCATAGGAATTAATTCTATTTATATTTTATTCCTATTTCAAATTCTGGGTCCTCACACCAAATAAATCAATATATAACATTTGTATTGGATCTTTGGTCATTGTGGCTTCCTTGCTAACAAAGGATGATTTTCTTTGCTTCACTTGTTGGCATTCTAAACATAACCCTTCTTGAGCAAACTTCATTTGAGGTAGTCCAGTTACCAATTCTCTCTTCACTAGATCATTGATTATTTTATAGTTCAGGTGAGAGAGCTTCTTATACCACAATCTGCTATCATCAGGGGTTGCTTTGTTATAGAAACATGAGGATTCATTTGTTGAGTCAAAGTTAGCAATATAAAGATATCCTTTCTTGACCCTTAATAAGACTAGCTTCCTATCATTTTCCTTGGAGATTAAGCACCTATCCCCTTTGAAAGAAATGATGAATCCCTTGTTACATAGTTGACTTATGCTGAATAGATTGTTCTTTAGCCCATCAACTAGTGCTACATTTTCAAATTAGACATCCCCATTAGCTACTTTACCATAACCACGAGTCATTCCTTTGCTGTTGTCACCAAAAGAGATCACTGGACCAACCTTCTTATGGAACTTAGTGAGAAAGGCTTTGTTTCCTGTCATGTGTCTTGAGCAGCCACTGTCTAGAAACCAAACTTGCTTGCCTTTGACTTTTTCATGCACACAAAGAACATTTAATTTGTTTTTGGTAGCCAAATGGATTTGGGTCATCTAGGTTTAGTCACAATTAATGGTAAAACAGCTTTTTCATTACATTTGACTTTTGGTTTAGGCAGGTTACACACTTTCTCCTTTTTAGGACCTTTACTAGATGCTTTAGATTTATCAACTATTTTCTTTTCTTTACCCTTAAAGGTGCATGCTTGAATAGGAGGTAAATCATTAGCATATAAAATTGTGTCAGTCAAAATCTGTGGTTTTTCTTTGCATTGAAAAGATAAGTGATTAATATTTCCACAGTTCCAGCACACTTTCCTAGGAGCTTTAGAGTTAGGAGCATAGTTACTAGTTTTGTTCACTCCTAGCTTACCATTTCTCTTGTTTTTCTTTTCCCCTGACAGGCCTTTATCCCTTGACGGGCTTCGATGGCCTAATGCACTCTTAACCCTTGATGACTGTGTATCCACTGATGCACAATCAGGTTCCTTCTTGGAGGGGGCTTTGAGTTCTTTGGTAAGAACATGCTTCTTGCCACTCCCACCACTTGTGGAAGCTTTACTCATTGGGAAAATATTTCATTTCTCTAGCTTGGTTACAACTTTAACAAACTTGACAGGTTGCATAGGC
Source organism: Centella asiatica (assembly GCA_014636745.2). Taxonomy (NCBI): domain Eukaryota; kingdom Viridiplantae; phylum Streptophyta; class Magnoliopsida; order Apiales; family Apiaceae; genus Centella; species Centella asiatica. The sequence goes on from CM025781.1 coordinate 26,646,176, forward strand.
CTTTTACCAAAGCTAGCTACATTTTCAACCTCAATAGAAGGTTGTTTAACTTGAGTCTCCTCATAGCCTAAACCAACTTTACAATCACATTTTCTATTGTTCAGTTGATCCTCCAGTTTTTTGCTAGACTCACTCCATTTTCTTAGGACCACCTCATCTTCTTTGAGATTTTTGGAGGTCCACTCTTCCCTTTTAATGGCACAGTCAAGGAGATTTCTAGTCATGTTGAGATCTATTTCTAGATTTCCAAGCCTAGTCAATTTTGATTCTAAAAAAGTGTTTCTAGTTGTTAAATTTTTGTTTATTTTTTGCACTTTTTCAATCTTAGCTACTGCACTCCTTAATGTGTCATAAAGATCTCTAATATCACAAGTCATTTCCTTAACAGTTTTGAAACAAGTAGTTCTAGACATGTTCGGAAAAATTTTGAGACTTACTTGTGAGTTGTTGCTATCAATGGATGAGGCCATCAGGGCTAGGTTGACATATTCCATAGTTTCTGAGTCAACCCAGTCCTTTCCCTCAGCAATGTAGGCTTTGCCCTTCTTGTTGGCATTAAGAAGGTCAAAATATTTTTTCTTGTAGTCCACCATACCATCCTTTCCTTTGGACTCACCTTCATTTTTGGCCTTGCGACACTCATTTGGAAAATGGCCTAACTCATTGCATTTGTAGCACTTTATTCTAGATTTATCAATAAAGTTGTTTATGCTACCAGGTTTCCTTGCTGAAAATTTCTTTATTCCATTTGGTTTGTGGAATTTCAGCTTGAAAAACCTTCTTGCAAGGAAGGAGATTGTTTCATCCATCTCTTCTAACTCTTCTGAGGTGTACTTAGTCCCCTTAAAGCTAGCTTTTTCCCCTTCACTTTCTTGTTCACTTTCCTCAGCATCTCCTGACTGTTGCTTCATCAAGACACTTTGTCTTGCTTCTGTTTTGTTTTTCCTGCTAGCCATCAGGGCTACTCATTTAAGCTTTCTGGTATCCCCTGACATTTCAGATCTTTGTTGAACCTCCAGTTCATATGGCTTTAGGGTACCATAAAGCCTATCCAAGTCTAGGAGATTCATATCCTTAGATTCCTTAATGGTTGTAGTCTTTGGGTGTGGGGCCCCCGGAAATCCCCTAAGCCGGGCCTCGGGCACTGCCAACAATTTGGATGACAATCCTCGAGATCCCCAGGCTGGGATCCCGAGCCACGCCAGGGAACTGCAGCACAACAATGACAACAACACAGCCAAGCATTTACAACACTAATACGAGAAATATATTCTCAAAACATCATTACAAATTCTTAAGGTCCACATCATCTTATAAAACCTCAAAGCTTGAAAATAAACAACCTGCAGCGGAAACAAAACTTTAGATGGCTCATACGGCCTTACAACTTAAACATTTCCTAAGCCATTCTCTCCTTCCCTTTATTAGGCGACTCAGCTTTCATGACATAACCTGAAAAACATTTCATAACATTCCATATGAGTGTTTACGCTCAGCAAGTATATATAATCATAAGCAAGAAGAATAGATAATTCAAAAGCTTTAATATTCATCGAGATTAGGCGAAGCAATGCCCACACCTCGTGATAATGAATAAACATGTATCATTTACCAACACCTGGTGATGATAAATAACATATATCATTTAGGGTACTCGAGTGATATCAAGGGCTAACCCTATTTCAATAAATCATGATTCGCCCTCTCTTCATTAGATAATGCATCACCTGACTAAACTGATCATTATCTGACTTCCTTAAACAATCAAATTTCATCCCAGCTGGTCAGCCTGGTCGTTTGATTCATCATTTGACATACGTAGTCACTTGCAGAAAGCATATGGTCTGCGAAAAGTCTGATTACCGATGCCTTGCTTCGGTCTATCATTCTCAATCATCATTGGCCCGAATACCAGAAGCATTCAACAGCCCTTTAACTTCCCATATGGAGTATATCTTCTTAAAAACATTTTCTCATTTTAAATTGGCATCCTCCACAATTAAAAACAGTGACTACCAAACACATTGGCGTGCTCAACAATTAAAAGTAGACAACCAATGATTTTTCTATATACCCATACGAAAGCTGCTCAGGTGTGCATAAAAGTTCACGACTGCAACACCCTTGCATCATCATCATCATCTTTTGGTGTGCTAGCGACTTTTAAACAGCTAGTAATCACCCAACAACATAATAGCTCAATCATTAATATTTTTTTCACGTACATCAGATCAATGATTGTACGTTACTTAATCATAAAGGAGATCATCACCATGCATAAGCTTTAACATCATTCATTTACGTAAATCAAAATAATGATTTTACATAATCAGTATGAAAGAAGGTGGAATGAATATATACTAGCCTTGGTCCTTAGCTAAATTCACTATACTAGTTGCAAAAGGGTTCTGTAAAACATCATTGTGGGTATAACATGAGAAATCCATACTTGAAAGATGACTATGTATAATCAGAGAATGATCATCAGGGCACGAAGTTGCTTGTCAGGGAATACTACACTCGTCAGGGGATGACCGTCAGGGAATAACTCACCCATCAGGGGATACATTACCCATCAGAGGATGATCTACCCATCAGGGGATATATTATCCATCAGGGGATAATTTACCCGTCAGGGAATACATTACCCATCAGGGGATACATTACCCATTAGAGGATGATCTACCCGTCAGGGGATATATTATCCATCAGGGGATAATTTACCCGTCAGGGAATACATTACCCATCAGGGGGTAATTATCCGTCAGGGGATAACTGGTCGTCGGTGGATAAATTACCTGTCAGGGGATAACTTACCCATCAGGGGATATCTCTCGGCCATTAGGGGATAGCCTTCGACCATCAGGGTATCATTCATCAGGGAATAATTCCCTCATCGCCAAACTCATCGGTTGGTAACTTTGACTATCACTGAACTTCATCAGTGGATAACCTGTTTAGCGCCAAACTCCTCGGGTGAAAAAGTAGTTTAGCGCCAAACTTGACAAGTCATCGCCAAACTAGTCGGGTGACAACTTGTTCAATGCTGAACTTACTAAGTCATCGCTGAACTCATCAGTGGATGATTTGCTCATCGCCAAACTCCCTTGGCTGTCAGAGGATGATTTGTCCATCGCCAAACTCATCGGGTGATAACTTTGACTATCACCAAACTCTCTTGGCTGTCAGGGGATGATTGGCTCATCGCCAAACTCATCGGTGGATAAATGTTCAGCACTGAACCCGTTGGGGACTAAGAACTTTAGCCATCAGAGACTAATATACTTTGTCCATTAGAGACTAAGATTTTAAAGCATCGGAGACTAAAGAACATGTCATCAGAGACTAACAACATCTCATCAGAGACTAACACTAATTCATCAGAGACTAACATTAGAGCTTGTCTCTGCTTCGATGGAAGGCCTTACATGAACAAACTCAACCTAGGATGCTTCATGAATATGAATATGTAAAAGAGCACAGCTTTTCCTTCAAAGCTTTATCCTTCCTTGAAAACCTAGTATGCACGGGTAATATTCTCGGATGCTATACAAGAAAGAAAAATAAAACAGAGGAGAGCATAAAATTCTTACCTTTTAGGTTGACGAGAGAAATAAAACCTGTCTGAAACTAATCACCCAGAAGAGAGAACTTGAAAATATATAGAGATGGTAGGTTTAAAGGAGAACTCCGGAAGAGAAAATCTTTAGAAAAGAGACTGTAATATTCCTCCGAATGAGGTATTTATAGGAGGCTGAGATTAAACTGTGAAATAAAATGATTGGTTAAATTGGACGGTAAAACGGCTGCTCATCATTACTCATAACAGCTGGGTATATGTATTAAGCAACTGCTGTCCTTCATGCACATAAGTCAGCCTCTCAAGCAACTTACTAATCTAATTAGTATACGTACTCATCATGTCATTTCCCTTACGTAAACTATTACACTCCTCAGGGAACTTGCTAAACCGGAAAAGTGGGCTCCTTAAGCAATTACGGAGGTCGCCAAACATAAATATCATTGCTTATCCTTGCAACCAACAATCAAACAACAATAGCCCCTTTAATGGGCCCAAAAATATTTACATACCAAAAACATCATATATTAACTATTCACGTTAATATATAAAAGAACAATATGAATAAATAAATTATCTATAGATAAACAAATTTTCCGGGGCGTTACATTGGGTCCCATGATGTGGGAAGTGCTCTCATAAATTTTCTATTAACATCTTTGTTGGTATATGTCTTCCCTTACATTTTCAATTCATTTACCAATCTGTTAAACCTGTCAAACATTTCAGTGAGTGATCCACTAGATTTCAGTGTGAACCACTCATATTGTTATGTTAACAGTTGCAATTTGTTTTCCCTCACATATTTTGTACCATCATACAAGATCTAGATGGTATCCCATATTGACTTGAATGTGGTAAGATTCATGATGTTGTTAAGCATATCATCGTCTAAGCCATTATAGAGAATATATGTGACCTTGAGATCTTTCTTCACCTTTTCTCTTTCCTCAAGAGTCATTTCATTAGTAGTCTTTGAGACTAGTCATTCAAGGACAGTGACTCCATTTACTACCTCTTGAGGAATGAGTTTCTTAGGTACGTGAGGGCCTTCTTTCAGAACTTTTAAATATTCATCATCAATGGATTTGAGATGAACAATCATGTGTTGCATCCAGAAGAAGTATTTTCCTCATTCCAACATAGGAACCTTACTATTTCTAGCTTTGTTTTCCATAGATAAAGATCTTCTAGCAAATGTTTTCTGCTAGTAGGCTTTGATACCAATTTTTTAAAAGAAAATAAGCAAAAGTGTTTGTAGAATATGGGGTTGAATACAAACACCGCAACTTTTTTGTTCTTTAAAAACTTGACAAACACAAATTGGAAAATCTACAATATCCAAAAAAAACAATAAAGATAATTAATGTGAATACACAAACATTCAAGTTAAAATAGTTGTATTATAACTTGTGTTTTTCTAGAAATTTGTTATAATTACAAAGTGATTAAACAGCTACAAATCTCTAAAGGTTTATAGCTTCTTTTCTCACATACTAGCTACGTTTTTCTCTCTAAATATTTCTCAAGAATTATTACAGAGCTTCTCTTCTAGTGCATTTTTGTTAGATGGTTTTGTGTAGCAACTCTTACATATATAGGAGAACAGATTTAGAACCCATGTGAAAGACATTCTTCTTTTTCAACGTAGCCACAGGATGTCTTGTCATCGTCCTTTTAATGATATATGTGTCACTCCACTATAGGTTGTTGTTGCTTCTGTTTCTGTTCTCCATGCGTTTCAGGTACAAAGGTTGCTATTGGACCACCATATTTCAAGAAATATCTTCCTAGTTATACCATTTGCTTCTTAGCCAAGTATCAATGATTTACATGTAAGTCCTAATGACAAGTGGGCTAGGTCATAACCATCCCCTAATGACAAGCCCTAACGTTGACTTCATCAATGCTTTTGGATCCTCTGATGACAAGCCTGATGGAGACTTGATCAGTGCTACACTATCCACTGATATTAATCCTTGATGTAGAATTAGATTAGTGCTTCTTGATCCCTTGATGTTGAGACCTACTCGTATCCACTAATGGCATCCACTGATGTAGTGTTTAGCATATTCCCTGATGGTTCCCCTGACAAGTTTATTCACCTATGCTATCCCTTGATGCAATATTTAGGCTTCCCCTAACAGTTCCCCTTACGGTTTCCCTAAAAAGTTGGTCCTTCAAAGTCATCCTCTTATGCAGTATTTTAGGCTTCCACTGACGGGTTCTCTTACGGTTCCTCGGACAGGTTGGTCCTTCGATGCCATCCCCTGATGCAGTATTTTAGGCTTCCCCTGACGGATTTTTCACTAATGCCTTTTCAAATACCAACACTTTTATCCACTGATGCTTTGTTGGCTTTTACTAGAACGCCTGATGTGCGAAATACTTGACCACTGATGACTTGCCTAGTGCAGTTAAGGCCATTCCCTAACAAACTGAGTTGTCCATCAGTGAATGTTTATTTATGCAAGTATACTAAGGTTTATAGAATACCTTGAATATTTACAAATTCATAGTTATTAACTGACATCTAAATCATCATCAACATCATTTATAGCTAACAATTTCCCTCTATTTATGATTATCAGTTTGACAACCATATATCTAATTGGTACACTGATGATGATGTCAAAACCAAAACTATACAAGATCAAAAATGAGAAATGCAATTACATTGATCTAACTGTATTTTTACAAGTTGAAAGAATAATTGTATACAAGTGTTTACAAATCTAATACAATATTTACACTTTAGACTTTAGGATTCACCTTTTGTTGAGCAAAAACAAAGGATAATGGATGACTTGATTCAATCGGTTATGAGTCACTTCTAAGGCCTTGACTTCTCTGATCTAGATTTTGATCTGGAATCCTGAGTTGCTTGTCTTCCCCTCTTGCCTTAAATTTCTCTAGCTCCTTTTGAAGTAGTCTTTTAAAGTTGACATTGTTAACATTCCTGTTGGATTCCAAAGCTACAAGGACAGACTCAATCTCTTACAAGTTAGCTGGAACAAGTTGTGACCACTAAAAGATGACAATCTCCCCTTTTGAATTTTTGAACTCCACGCCATGGAATTTGTGATCATCTTTGGATATTCTTTAAATCCTTTTACTGGGGGAACATCCCTTACAACTACTGAGTTCCCATCATTAGCTCTGGTTTCCTCAATCTCCTTCGATACCTTCTTTACAAGCAAGGTTCTGAACTTGATGACGTGTTCATTTTTGTGATAAGCAATTTGGCTTAGAACATGTATCGCTTCCTCCAGGTCAAGCTCATCAACTTCATTAATCCTTATATTGTTGTCTTACCCATCAGCAGTTGTGTAGTATAACTTCAAAGGTTTCTCCATGGTTCTGGGCAAGTTTCTATTGTCTTTGATAGCTTTCCACAGCTTCTCAATTTAACCCCCTCAAGTCTCTATTTAACACTGTTGTGTCTGGCATTGTTTTCTTGATAAGTGCTAGTTGCTCAGCATTCATTCTCCTGAACCAGTCAAGAGTGACTGTGAACTTCGACCTACTTTTCATCAGGATGACAATAATTTTTTCTTTGTTGCTCTTTACCTTGACATTTATGCTTTTCATAGAGTGTATAAATGTCAAGCTCTTTTGTCTATCATCCTTTAAAGTTTACTTGGGCTCCTGATTGCGAAAAGAGCTTTCAAGAACTGAAGGAGAGGCTAACAACCGCACCAATCTTGTCATTACCCAAAGATAAGGCCAAGTTTTTAATCTACAGTGACCCTTTTAAGCAACGACTTGGAGCTGTGTTAATGCAACATGGAAAAGTAGTTGCCTATGCTTCAAGGCAACTAAAGGATTGTGAGAAACAATACCCAACGCACGATTTAGAGTTGGCAGCTATTGTTTTTGCATTAAAAATCTGGAGGCATTACTTGTATGGCGAGAAATATGAAATATATACCGACCACAAGAGCTTGAAGTATATATTCACACAGAAGGAACTCAATATGCGACAAAGGCAATGGTTGGAATTAATCAAAGATTATGATTGTTCTATCAATTATCATCCCGGAAAAGCAACCGTAGTTGTAGATGCGTTGGGTCATCGTGAAAGGCTCAATACGATGACCATTCAAGAAATTGTTAGGAGGGACGTGGAACGCCTACAGCTAGATGTCATCACCACGACTGAAAGAAAGGGAGTAAAAGAAGAAGTTCAGGTAAAACCTCAATTGCATGGCATCATCAAAAGTTCTCAGGAGGAACAACATGAAGCAAGAGAGAAATTAGTTCAAGGGGAGAAAGACAAATGCCATATCCATGTTGATGGTTTATTGCGCTATGGAAATCGTATATGGATTCCCCCTAGTACGGAATTGAAGCATGAACTCCTACACGAAACTCATGATTCCAAGTTTTCCATCCATCCTGGAGGCACCAAAATGTATCATGATCTGAAGAAAATTTTTTTGGTGGCCTAACATAAAGAGAGAAATCGCTGAATGGGTAAGTAGATGCTTAACGTGTCAACATGTAAAAGCTGAGTATCAGAAACCAAGTGGACTACTTCAACCATTAGAAATTCCTATATGGAGGCGAGAGTTGATTACAATGGATTTTGTTGTAGAACTGCCCAACACCTTGGGAGGATTGAATGCCATTTGGGTCGTAATTGATTGACTCACTAAATCGGCACATTTTCTAGCAATTAAGGATACTTACAAGATGGAGCAATTGGTAAAGCTTTATTTCAAAGAGATTCTCACTTGACATGGAGTACCTATATCCATTGTTTCTAACTGTGACACAAAATTTATATCTAGATTTTGGAAGAGTTTTCAAGACTACTTAGGGATAAGACTAGATATGAGCACAACTTATCACCCTCAGACGGACAGCCAATCGGAATGTACAATCCAAACACTGGAAGACATGCTACGAGCTTGTGTGCTTGATTTCAAATGGCATTGGGACAACCATCTACCTTTGATAGAATTTTCCTACAATAACAGTTACCATACCAGCCTCGATATGGCACCAATCAAAGCACTGTATGGTAGGAAATGTTGCACTCCACCTTACTGGAATGAAGTTGGAGAGAGGAAGCTCGAAGGAGCCAAACTGATTCAGCAAATGGAGAATGTGATCAACATAATCAGAAAGAGAATGAAAGTCATGCAAGACAGACAGAAACAATATGCTGACCAACATAGGAAGGATCAGACTCTTGAAGAGGGAGGTTATGCATTGCTAAAGGTTTCACCCTGGAAGGGGGTGGCACATTTTGTAAAGAAGGGAAAGTTAAGCCCCCGATATGTGGGACCATTTGAAGTGTTGAGGAAAATAGGTGAGGTAGCATATCAGCTGGCACTACCACCAATCTTGGGACACATTCATGATGTATTCCACATATCTGTTTTACATCCGTACAAAGCTGATCATAAAGGGATTATAGATTATCAACCAATAGAGTTACAACTCGAATTAAATTATGAGGAACTCCCGGTTCAGATTTTACATCAACAGGTTAAGATTCTTAGAAACAAAGAGATCTCTTCTGTTAAAGTGCTATGGAGAAATCACAATGCAGAGGAAGCAACATGGGAACTGGAAGAGATGATGATGCAAAAGTACCCTCATCTTTTTCAATAGTTAAGTTTCGAGGACGAAACTTATTTTAAAGGGGGAAGGATGTGAGGACCTAGAATTTTAAATAGTAATAAAAGGTAAATAGGATTAATTCCTACAATGTATGAATATTAATGCATGAGTTTTTATATCAATGTGATGTCCAAAATTGATTATTATAAGTGGTTGAATATAATTAATCTCAATCTTTAAACGATTATTTTAATCAAGTGTAAACAAAAAGGAAATGGAAACCTGGGGAAGCACAACTACAGAGGGAAAAAAATGGCAATTTCAATTGTTGACCCAAAGACTATAGTGTGCAGATAATATAACCACAATATTTCAGGTAGTTGGTTGCATGCAATGTATCCACTAATGAACCAATTTAATTGTACAATCTAACCATGGTTACCAACCTAGTTATACATGTGCATGTATTTTTAAAAGGATACTTGTTGTGCAAGGATACCAGCAAGAGAAGTTTTTTTTCCAACTGAATGTCGGCTATCATAAGTGATTGACTAATATTTTGGCAGCAGCTATACTGGCCAAACTAGTCAATCATATCACTCGGAAGACATATTTCTAGTCAATCCAACCAACGGCTGAGAATTATAAAAAAGAAAAGGGGAAAGAGAGAAAACTTTTAATAGTAATTTTGTATTTTCTCTACCTTATAGGAAATGGCCCCAAAATGAAGATCTCAACTTCGCCCGAATAAGAATACTAACTTAGCTGATCAAGAAAGCCCCAACCTGAGTAACAATCAAGGAAATAGTAATCAAGAAAATCCTATTGCCATGTTGGTAATTATGATTAAGGAAGCCTCCCAAAGTAACAACAATCCAGCACTTCCATTACAAGTACAACCTAGAAGGGTGACATTTAAAGATTTTACTAATAGTTGTCCACCTACTTTTAATGGTGACGGAGGTTCCACTGTAGCTCAAACCTAGGTTAAGGAAGTAGAGAAAGCTTTCCGTATCTCGGGAGTAACTGATGACCTTAAGACGTAATATGCTACATATCTATTAAAAGGAGAAGCTAGCTATTGGTGGGAAAATACCGAACGATTAGAAATGACTAGGAGATTGGCAGCTAGGAACGAGCAAGCAGCCACTGAGGTTGATCAAGTTCTTACCTGGCCCCAGTTCAAGGAATTTTTGTATAACCAATACTTTCCAACTAGTGCTGCGGATGAGCTAAAAAATCAATTCTTAGAATTAAGACAGGGAAACATGACCGTGGAAGAATATGAAAAGAAGTTTAATGAACTCCAAAGGTATGCCCCACACTTGGTAGATACTAAGAGAAGAAAAACAAAAAGGTTTGAACATGGTTTGAATCCATGGTTGCATGATAAGATTGCTATTTTATGTCTGGACAACTATGCTGAAGTTGTTCAAATGACAAAGGTAGCGGAGAAAAGTGACAAGCTACTCTAGGAATTCAACTGGGAGAAACGCAAGGAAGGAAAAAGGAAAGAGAGTTATTTTAATAACAATTTTAGTCAAAGGAATGGAGGACAAGGAAAACCACAAACCAGTTTAATTGTGGTGAAACAAGAGGAAGGAAATATACATAACAACAATAGGAAAATGAATTTCAGTATAGACTTAAGTGAGAACAAAAGGAGGAATATAGTTTGTGGCAAATGTGGAAGGAACCATGAAACTTCTCAGTGTTTAATAGGAACTAATTTGTGTTTTAGATTTCATCGATCTGGGCATACTACCATTAATTGCCCACATCAACCACCCATTGTTCCTCAACCTAGGTATCCTCCGCAACCGCAACAATATCAACCGCAAGGTACTAGCCGTGTCATGTCAACTATAAGGACATGTTTAAGTTGTGGCCAAGAAGGCCACATCTCAAGTTCATGCCCTCAGAAAAAGAGCCAAGGTAAACTACCATTGGTAGGACCTAGCACAGTAGCTAGTCGACCACAAGCTAGGACTTATAATATGACTGTGCAGGATGCACTGCTGTCCGAGAACGTGGTTTCAAGTAAGATACTGGTTAATTCAGTTGAAGTACATGTTGTATTTGATTCTGGTGCGACTAGATCCTTCATATCTGAACGTTTTATTAAGGATATAAACCTTGCCCCTGAATGTTTAGAAACACCTTTAGAAGTTGTGGTGGCTAATCAAGGGGTGTACATTGCCAAGAATGTACTACCTAATTGTGGTGTAAAAATAGGAAAGCATGACTTCCCTGCTAACTTAATACCCTTTCCTTTAGGGGAGTTTGATCTAATGCTAGGCATGGATTGGCTGCATAAATACCAAGCTAATATAGATTGCAGAAAAAAGAAGGTATCCCTTAAAACACCCTCAAACAGTAGAGTGTTATTTCATGGATGTAAGACTACCAAACCCTCTCACCTTATTACAATATTACAAGCTAATAAAATGATACGCAAGGGATACGAAGCATTTTTAGCTCATGTTTGTGACACGAGGATAGAAGGATTAAAGATTTTAGATATTCCTATAGTAGAAGAATCTGGAGATGTATTTCCTAGGGAATTACCAAGTATACCACCAGATAGACAAGTTGAATTTGGAATTGAGCTAGTACCAGGAACTGCTCCAATTTCCAAGGCTCCTTATAGGATGGCCCCTTTAGAATTAAGAGAGCTTATGGTACAGCTACAAGGGTTGTTGGACCAAGGATTCATTAGGCCAAGTGTTTCACCCTGTGGAGCACCCATTTTATTCGTAAAGAAGAAAGATGGATCATTGAGGTTATGTATCAATTATCGAGAATTAAACAAGGTAACGGTGAAGAACTGATATCCTTTGACTTGTTCGATCAACTTAAGGGAGCAAGGTACTTCTCAAAGATTGACTTAAGATCAGGATATCATCAAGTAAAAATTATGTCTAAAGATGTCCCTAAGTTAGCTTTTAGAACTTGATATGGTCATTATGAATTTTTAGTAATGTCATACCAACGCCCCAGCTGTCTTTATGGATCTGATGAATCGAGTTTTTAAGCCATACTTGGATAAGTGCATCATTGTGTTCATCGATGACATCCTCATTTACTCCAAAACGAAAGATGAATATGCTGAAGACTTAAGAATGGCACTGGAACATTGAGACAAGAAAAACTCTACGCCAAACTTTCAAAGTGTGAATTTTGGTTAAGGGAAGTGAAATTTTTAGGACATATAATTAATGAATTTGGAGTTTTGGTTGATCCCATAAAGGTCAAAGCTATCATTAATTGGTCACAACCAAAAACACCAACTGAAGTACGAAGTTTTCTAGGGTTAGCAGGATACTATCGTCGATTCATTCAAGATTTCTCTAAGATAGCAGTTCTATTAACAAATCTAACTAGGAAGCCAGAAAAATATATTTAGACTCCAGCTTGTGAAAGAAGTTTTCAGGAATTGAAGAAAAGACTAACCATCGCCCCAGTACTAAGTTTACCTGATAACAAAGGGGATTTTGTGTTTTACAGTGATGTCTCAATGAATGGATTAGGAGCTATACTAATGCAACATGGCAAAGTTATTGCCTATGCATCTCGGCAACTCAAGGACTGCGAAAAACGATACCCAGCGCATGACTTAGAGTTAGCTGCTATCGTTTTTGCATTATAGATTTGGGGGCATTATTTGTATGGAGAAAAATGTGAGATTTACACTGACCATAAAAGCCTAAAGTATATTTTCACCCAAAAGGAATTGAACATGAGGCAATGACGATGGTTGGAATTAATTAAAGACTATGACCATTCAATCAATTATCACCCTGGTAAAGCAAATGTAGTGGTTGATGCTTTAAGCAGACATGAAAGGTTAAATGTGATGACAATCCAAGAAGAGGTAAGAATGGATTTGGAGCGATTACAATTGAATGTTATCACAACTCAACAGAGGGAAGAGATAGAGCAAGAGGTTGGTGTAAAACCGAGCTTATTGACTATTATCAAGGAAGCTCAAGGAGAACATGTGGAGGATAGGGAAAAGTTGCTAAAAAGGGAGAATGGAAAATGTTGAATCCATGATGATGGATTAATGAGATTTGAAAATAGAATCTAGATTCCGACAAAATTGGAATTAAGAAGAAGTCTACTACAGGAGGCCCACAACTCTAAATTCTCGATACATCCAAGTGGAACAAAGATGTATCACGATTTGAAACAAAATTTTTGGTGGCCTAACATGAAGAAAGAAATAGTTGGATGGGTAAACACATGTCTTATCTATCAGCAAGTTATAGCAGAAAACCAGAAGGCAAGTGGCCTGCTACAATCTTTAGACATCCCAGAATGGAAATGCGAATACATCACAATGGATTTTGTGGTTAGATTGCCAGTAACTCAAAAGGGACTAAACACAATCTAGGTAGTAGTGGACATATTGACTAAATCTGCACACTTTCTACCTATTAAAGACACCTACAAAATGGATCAACTAGTCAAATTATATGTAAAGGAAATCCTCAGTCGACATGGAGTACTAGTTTCAATTGTATCAGATTGTGATCCCCGTTTCATGTCTAGATTCTGGCGAAGCTTTCAAGATTATTTAGGAACAAGATTGGACATGAGTACTGCCTTCCACACACAAACGGATGGACAATCAGAGAGAACAATCCAAACCTTGGAAGATATGCTGAGAGCATCTTCTTTGGATTTTGGAGGACGATGGGATGAACATTTACCACTTGTTGAGTTTGCCTATAATAATAGTTTTCATTCAAGCGTAGGAATGGCTCCATTTGAAGCTTTGTATGGTAGAAAGTGTAGAACACCATTGTATTGGAATGAAGTTGGGGAAAGAAAGTTAGAAGGACCTGAAATAGTTCAACAAACTGAGAATACAATCCGAGCCAAAATAAAAGTAGCTCAAGATCGACAAAAGCAAAATGCAAACCAACACCGAAACGATCAAGCTTTAGAAGTAGGAGGTTATGCATTGCTTAAGATCTCACCTTGGAAAGGCATTTTGCGCTTTGGACAAAAAGGAAAACTAAGTCCCCGTTTTAATGGACCATTTGAAGTACTCCGCCGCATTGGCGAAGTAGCTTATCAACTAGCACTACCCTCAACTTTAGGTCATGTTCATGATGTTTTCCATGTCTCAATGTTACGACCTTATAAAGGGGACCATTCATGCATCATTGATTTCCAGCCCATTGAGCTTCAACCAAATTTGCATTATGAAGAAGTTCTAATGCAAATTCTGGACCATCAAGTAAAGATCTTAAGAAATAAAGAGATTGCATTCGTAAAAGTTTTATGGATGAATCACAATGTTGAAGAAGCAACATGGGAACTAGAAGAAATGATGATGCAAAAGTACCCTCAACTTGTTCACCAGTGAAGTTTCAAGGATGAAACTTATTTTAAAGAGGGGAGAATGTGACGACCTAGAAATTTGTTTGTCTATAAATTTTTGTATTAGGAATTAATTTCCTATTTACGTGTATAGTTAATATTTTGATTTTTGGATGTCTGAAATGGGGCAAGTAATTTATGTATTAGTGGTGTTCGTAAGTTGCTTAAAGGAATACAAGTGTGAATGTTAGCAAGTTTCATTCAAAACAACTTGAATGGCTTACGTACGAGAAATGATCTCATAAGTACGTTTGTTGTTTGATTAATAAGCTACTTGTGTGTCATTAGTTGATGAAGCTTATACGCATGTGTGACAGCAGCTGCTTATTACATTGTTAGTTGTTAAAGAGTTTAGATGAGTAGTCGTTTTATTAACCAATACTTTTACTCCAAGCTTAATCTTAGCCTACTGCTCTTGACCTCTATAAATACCTCATTCGAAGGTAAAATTTTAATCTCTTTTCTATAATTTTCTCTTCTAAAGTTCTTCTCTAAACTTACCATCTTCATACAATTTCAAGTTCTTTCTTTCGGACAATTACTCTTAGACAAGCTTTAATCCCTTCTGCCAAGTCAAGAGGTAAGAATCTTATGTTCTCCTCTGTTTTTCCTTTTTTGCATAGCATCCGAGAGTATTAGCTGTATGTGCTAAGTTTTCAGGAAAGAATAAAGCTTTTAAAGAGTATGTTGTTTTGTGTTTATGGAAAGAAGCTTATGCACCATGGAAAGGGTGATTATGCATTCTGGGCATCATTCTTGTTCTTGAAAGATTTTTCCATCGTAGCAGAGACAAGCTCTAATATTAGTCTCTGATGAGATAAAGTTAGTCCTAACGAGATACTATTAGTCTCTGATGACTAATGATGTTAGTCTCTGATGATGTCAGCCTTAATCCCCGATGGGTTGTAATGGCGTCATCAGTCTCTGATGAGATATTTGTTAGTCTCTAATGACGTCAGCCTTAGTCTCTAATGGGTTGAGATGGCATCATCAGTCTCTAATGAGATATTTGTTAGTCTCTGATGACTAAGAATGTTAGTTCCCGAAGAGTTTGGCTCTGACTTTTGGAGTTTGGCATTGAACAAACTAGCCACTGAGGAGTTTGGTGCTGGAGAAATCATCCACTAATGAGTTCAGTGATGACTTAGGGAGTTCGGCGCTGAACAAGTTGTCACCCGATGAGTTTGGCGAAGAACAAGACCATCCCTTTATGACTATCCCCTGATGGTTAAGTTATCCCCTGATGGTCGAAAGCTATTCCCTGATGGCCAAAAGATCATCCCCTGATGATCAAAGACCATCCCCTGATGGATGAAACATTCCCTTTCCCTGATGGATGATTAATCCCCTGATGGTTAATTTAGTCCCTAATGATCATCCCCTGTTTATGCACAGTTTTATATTATCTTTCAAAAGATGGATTTCTCACGTTATACCAACAATCATATTTTACAAAACCTCTCACGCACTAATATTTTGAGATTAGAAACTAGCTAAGGACCAAGGTAAGTATATACTCATTCCACTTCCTTTCTTACTAATTCCGTAAAATCATTGTTTCGATTTATGTAAATGAATGATGTTAATGCCTATGCAAGGTAATGATTTCTTTCATGATTAAGTAACGTACGATCATTGATCCGATGTATGTGAAAAGATGTTAATGTTTGAGCTACATATTATTGGGTGGTTGCTAGCTATTTAAAATTTGCTAGCTCACCAAAAGATGATGCAAGGGTGTTGCAGGTCGTGAATTTGTATGTGCACCCGAGGATGTCCCATATGGATATATATAGAAAAGTTATTGGTTGTCGCCGCTCTTAATTAGCTGAGCACACCAATGTTTTTGGTAGTTGCCACTATTAATTGGCTGAGCATGCCAAAGTTTTATAGCAAGAAAATGTTTTCAAGATATATCCATATGGGTAGTAATGGGGCTGTTGAGTGCTTTCGCTTAGCATTCCAGCCAATGATGATAGGGAATGAGAGGTCGAGGCATCGATAATCAGACCCTCGCAGACCAATGTTTTCTACGCTGACTACGTATGTCATATGATGAAATCAAATGACCAAATTGACCAACTGAGATGAAATTTGATTGTAAAGGAAGTTAGATAGTGATCATGCTGGTCAGATGATGCATTATCTGGTGAAGAGAGGGCGATTGTTTTCCCAGTGAGATAGCCGAGAACTTGTAGAAGGGGGGGGGGGGGGGGGGGGGTTGAATACAAGTTCTTTGAATTCTTTTTGATTACTTGTTCTTCAAGAAATTAATAATTACTTGCGGAAATAAAGAACAAGAACATGAATCAATTTATAAACAATTGCTTGTATTGATTTTAACAATTGAATACAAATTCTAACAATCACAACAATGTAATCGTCAGCTTCTTTTCTATTCTGTATAGGAAAAGATACAAACTATGAAAAACCTATACAGCTTCGAATTACAAAATCTGTAAAACTAATTACAGCTTCTCTAAAAATTGATTTATCAGTTTTCTTATTCTAAATCAATATTGATTCAGCTTCCTTATTCGAATCAAATACAATCTTTCCTTTTTGATTAGGAAGAGATTTCTGGTTAGTTTCCTTACCAGCTACATCTTCAATAATATCTTGAACTACATGGAAGACATTCCTTTTTTAACTTAAACTCTGTATCTTTCAAGAAATAAATCACGATTAGTCCATGATACTTCATCTTTAATCTCTGGTGACGTCATCAATTAGTCTCTGGTGCTTTTAGTCCCTGATGACGTCAGATTGTGTAGTCTCCGATAGAGTTATTTAGTCTCTGATGCTTTAAGGCTTAGTCTTCGATGACGTCAGCTTATTCTCTAATACTTTTAACCTTAGTCTCCGATGACGTAAGGTTTAGTCTCCGACTCTTTTAGACTTAGTCTCTGATGACGTAAGCCTTAGTCTCCGATAGGCAAAACTAGTCTCTGATAGAAAAAATCCTTAGTCTCTGACAAGTTTTCCTAGTCTCTGACAAGCTTTTTGTAAACTCCAACGGACCAAATACACACTTTGACTTGCTGAAGCTTTTATACTCCATTCCAGCAGTTACTTACTAATAAAGAATAATTGTATCTCTTTACAAATAATAAATGAATTACAAACAAAGAGATAACTACTGGCTACAAAACTTCAGTGTTATTAATTAACACTTTCTATACATTTGTAATAAGTAATCTAAAGACAATCATCATCAAATGTTCTAAAACCTAATAATCTCCCCCTAATTATGAATATCAGAATGATAAGCATAATTTCAAGGTTGATGATGATGTCAAAACTCAACATTACAATTACTTAGAAAAAGAGTAAAGAATTGCTAATTACAAATGTATTCTGAACTAAGATCTTTGATCTGTTGTTCAGCTTCCACCAAGACTCAGGTTTAAATCCTATAAGTCTGGCAGCAAAAATAAAAATTACAGCTTATTTCAACAAACAACATACCTTCCAACACAACAGCTTTACCTCCTATTTTTTCTCAGCAACTCCAACCTGTCTTTCAACAACTTTTTCAGAACCAATTCAATTTCTTCTTAAGCATCCTTGAGTAGACTGATAAAACCTTCAATATGTCTCTCACTGACACTGTTGATATCTCTGTTGTAGTTGAAGAAGACCTTCTCTCCATGAAAATTCTCATACCATAATCCAAGAGGCTTAGGATTAGCTTCTGGCACTGTATCCACCTTATGGTTCACCTTCATCACCTTCTGAATCTGGCTTCGAAAATCTATGTTGAGATCAGAAGTCTCAAGCACAACAGTCAGCAACTACTCCAGATTTTCTTTGGCTTGTCCCTCCAAGGCTAGCTTCTCAAATTTCAAAGACTCTCCATCTTTCAAAAAGATATGGAGGAGTTCTTTGTTATTTTTACCCTTGATCAAATCAATCTTCTTTGTACTTTTCTTCAGGGCCTTGATAATCTCTTCAGTACTAGCCATTTCAACCTTATAAGACTTCCTTGATGGAACTGTTCGTGGCTTTGTTGGACCACTCACAGCCACTAAAGCAGTCTCGGTTGACCTTGGAGGATCTTGAGAGGTAGGCTTCTTGATAAGTGCTTTGATCACATGTTTCTTTCCAGATTCCTGGACCAAAGGTTTTCTTCTAGATTTCTTCTCAGCCTCTTCCATCTCTTTATTTTTCTTCTTGGTTATGGCTGCTTTCTGTGCACTTGATCTCTTTGTATAGATTTTCTTCTTCTTTGCCTCCTCCTCCTCCCTTTCTACTGCCATGTCCTCCTCCTCTTGAAGTTTCTGAGCTGATAGTGCATCAGCTTCTATCAATTTTTGCTCTTGAGGATAGACCAACTCCACTTTCTCATCCACTATCAATTCAACTGGAGTGGGAAAGTGAGTTGTCTTCATGGCATCCCCCAATAGCTTGGGTTGTCCTGGTGGAGTTGAGATTTGCTTCTTTGGTCCCTCAACCATAACCCCCTTGCCTTTGTCTTTTGATGTTGGGGCTTGTGCAGAGGAAGAAGGAGAAGTTGCTTTTGTTGCTGTTGCTATTGTTGTTGTTGTTGGAAGTTGTGTTGTTGTTGTTGCTACTGCAAGATCAAAATGTTTCTTTAGGATCCTGTCCATCATTGCTTGTAATTCAGCATCAAGGACAAGACTAGACTTTGATGTTTGTACAGGAACATATTGTTTGAATTGACCACTCTCCCCTTTTTTGACATCAGCATCTTTAGGGTGAGAGGATGTGGCTAAATGTGGAATTGCCTGCATCAATAGGTGCTCCATTCTGTCTTGTTTTTGGATCAGGAGTTGGATATTGGCTTCTAAGGCTTGAAGTCGACTGTTAGTCTTAGACTTGTCTTTGATAAGAGTATCAATTGCAGAAATAGTCCTCCTTGGCAAGTGTCCTTCATAGCACCTTCTGATTTTGTCTGTCTCCAACTCCATCCTTTCCTCCATTTTCTTCACTACACCATTTATGTCAGTAACCAAGAAGTGGTGAAACTTTGTATGTTTCTTATCCACCTTGGTTACTTCTTCAAGAATATCTTTAATTGCTGGTGCAGCTGTCGTTGACCCTATATTGGTCACATAATCCTGCCTTAAATGGGCAGCTGCCTCCTCCAGAGTGTTGGAATATGTGGCATCAAGCCATTCATCAACATTCTCCTCTATAGGTGGTTCAGACACAGGTTCATCTGCAAGCCTTGTCTTTAATGCAGATATGTGGTCTTGTCTTTGTTGTAGACCATATAACATTTCAAAGTTTGCATTGGACATCTCAGATATAACATTTAATGTTGCATCCCCTGTGCTTGAACTATTCCCAGTTTCTTCTGTTTGGTTATTTGTGGAGGGAGCAGAAAAACCTTGAGCTGCTTGTAAGCTGGTTTCAACAGGTTGTAAAAATACACCAGCTGAAAATGTCTCTCTTTTATTTTGTTCAAGGATCTCATCCTTGCTCACACCCTCTCCTTTTGCCTGGGGTGGGGCACCCAGCTTCTCTTGCTCTCTTTTTTCCAAGCTTTCTAAAGCTTGACTCTTTTGTTTGTGTATATCCTCTCCTTTTTCCAGGTCATGAGTCTGACTCTCACTATTTATTCTCACATCCTCACTCATATGGATAAGTGCACTCTGTCCTACAGAAGTGGGGGTTTGAGAAGTACTTGTGACTGCATGGATAGGAGGTTCCTTTTTTGTATCTTGGGCTAGGGATCTATCCATGGAATATGTTTGAGAGCTTGTCTCGAGTATTGGCTCCTCTTGGGAAAATTCAAGAGAATTTAAATGTGTAATTTCAAAAGAATCAAGTATGGGAGAAAAAGGAGAAGAATGTACAGTGTGGAGTGTTGGTTGTTCCTCAGACATTGAAAATTGAGGAACATCAATTAATGACTATGTGTGTGCACTCCTTGTGTCACTCTTTTCTTTTATTATCTCTCTTTGTGGTTTCTCTTGTTGGTGAACAAGAGGTTATGCAGACTCTGTACAGTGTGTTCCTGGTTGGGAACTTTCTTCAATGTCAACATCCTTTTGGGAGGATGCTGATAGTTCATTGTTTTTCCTTATAACCTCCATTGCCTTTTGGGAAGCAATGGATTGCTTTTGGCTAAGGGTTATAACTCTCTTCTTTCTCTGAAGTGGTACTTCAGCTTCTTATTCTCCCTCATCCTCACTTACTCCCTCAATTATTTTTCTCTTTATTGGGAGTTTTGTGATGGCTGTTTGAGTCTTTACAACCACAGTCTTTTGGAAAACTATGGAGGGGGCTATGGATTGTTGTTGTGAAGTGGTTGGAGGATTCACAGGGTTTTGGCTTTTAATATCCTTAAAGAATTGCAAAGAATAAAGATTTGGAAGCCTGTCAATGAGAATAGATCTCATGACAGGAGGGAAAAATAAGGGAACCTTTACCTTTGCGGATTTATGCTTCACATCAGTAAAAATTCTTTTACTCTACAAAACAGTTGGTACAACTTGCAATCCAGTAATATTAAGGTTAGGGATTAGATAATAAGCAATCATCATCAAAAACCTAGCATAATAAATTTTATTTTTATTACCAGATTTCAGTTTTACCAAAAGGTTTTGCAGAATTAAAAACCCAATGTTTAGATGTCTATCATACAACACACTAAAAGTAATTTGTTGTGTGAGTGTAATGATAGCATCATAGCCACTGCATTTTGAAGTAAATGTTTTAGTTATTATATCAAAGAACAATGACCACTCTTGCCTTAGATGGGGTCGTGTAATAGACC
Organism: Centella asiatica; assembly: GCA_014636745.2. NCBI lineage: Eukaryota > Viridiplantae > Streptophyta > Magnoliopsida > Apiales > Apiaceae > Centella > Centella asiatica. The sequence goes on from CM025781.1 coordinate 26,667,463, forward strand.
CAACAGAACCAATTTCAGCAGAATAATGTACATTTTTAAACATAGAAAGAAGTTCTTCATCAGAGGTAGGGGAGTCAAAGTTTTCATACACAGGTAAGTGTAAAGCATTATTAACAACGGTATGGTCAATATTATAAACAGTATTATCATACCTAAAACTTACCATAGGAGAGTCAGTATTCTCATCCTGGTTGCAGTGGTCCACATAGTCGTGATGACTTCAGCGGCTTGGACAGGAGCTTCATAAATGGCGTAGGTTAGTGTGGAGTTTTGAAGAAAATCCACGAAGGGGTGGTACTGGGCTCCAAATTCATGCTTGTTAGCCACCCCTGCATGGTTAGTCTTAATGAAATCAAAATCTCCAAACTGGAAACAGACTGTTTTAGTGGCCATTGGAAGAGATCTCTGAACTTTGAAGAAACTTTGAAAAAGGGTTAAATTGCAGAGAATTTGCAGAGAGAAAATAATTTCAAAGCTTTGAGAGATTGTGTTTGCAAATGTGTTTGATTTTACTTTTAGCAAAGTATTAGAAACGTTTGCAATTCAAAGGATAGTGAACCGTTTTTCGATCGTGGGTATGAGTAACTACCAGATTACCCTTAATCGGAGATTGCCCTAATCTCTGATGTGTTCACTCATAAGAGACTAGACCCGCTTAGTCTCCGATAGGTCAATTTTTGATTGAGTCGGAGACTAACCAAAAATGACGTCGGGGACTAAAGTAGTCTCCGATAGTTCAATTTTTAATTCAGTCGGGGACTAATTAAAAACAACTGTCGGGGACTAGTTAGTCACCGATAGTTCAATTTTTAATTTAGTCGGGGACTAATTAAAAACAACTGTCGAGGACTAGTTAGTCTCCGATAGTTCAATTTTTTAATTCAGTCGGAGACTAATTAAAAACACTATCAGGGACTAAGATAGTCTCTTTCTCTTAAGCTTTCAAAATATTTCCAATAATCAAGTTAATGATTATTAGCTTCAAAAATTCTGTTTAATTAAAACAGCTTCAACCAGAAATTAAATTCTAGCTTCTAAAATTCTGTTCATTAAGAACAGCTTCAATCCAGAAATAAAATTTCTAGCTTCTCTTAACTAAACAACTTGTTTTCAAAATTTAATCAATTTTTAGAGGCATAATTCAACATTCCTAACACATAAACTAATCTAGTGAAAGTAGATTCAAATAAAGGTTTTGTGAATATGTCTGCAAGTTGTTTATCAGTTGTAACCCAGTGTAATTCGATATTACCTTCACTTACATGTTCTCTTATGAAGTGATATCTAATATCTATGTGTTTTGTTCTTGAATGTTGCACTGGATTTTCTGTTATTGTTATGGCACTAGTATTATCACAATAGATAGGAATTTTGGATAATGACATACCATAGTCTAGGAGTTGATTTTTGATCCACAAGATCTGAGCAAAGCAACTCCCAGCTGCAATGTATTCAGCTTCTGCTGTTGAAGTAGAAACTGAATTTTGTTTCTTGCTAAACCAAGAAACAAGTCTGTCTCCAAGAAGTTGACAGCTTCCACTTGTGCTTCTCCTATCAAGCTTGCAACCTGCATTGTTAGCATCTGAATAACCAATTAGTTTAAAATCAGATTCTTTGGGATACCATAAACCAAGGTTTGGGGTACCCTTTAGATATCTGAGTATTCTTTTTACAGCAATCAAATGTGACTCTCTAGGGTCAGCTTGAAATCTAGCACATAAACATGTAGCAAACATTATATCAGGTCTAGTTGCAGTTAGATATAAAAGTGAGCCTATCATGCCTCTATAGCTAGTAATATCAATTTTCTTTCCTTTTAAATCTTTATCTAACTTAGTGGCAGTAGGCATGGGTGTTTTTGCAGATGCATAATCAACCAAGTCATATTTTCTCAATAAGTCTTTGATGTTCTTGGACTGAATGATAAATATTCCATCAGTTGATTGTTTTATTTGCAAACCTAAGAAAAATGTTAATTCTCCCATCATACTCATTTCATATCTAGACTGCATGAGTTTTGAAAATTTTTCACAAAGTTTCTCATTTGTAGACCCAAATATAATATCATCTACATATATTTGCACTAATATAATGTCAGAGCCTTGCTTTCTATAAAATAAATTTTTATCTATGATACCTCTAACAAATTTATTTTCAAGTAAAAATTGAGATAGAGTATCATACCAGGCTCTTGGTGCTTGTTTTAAGCCATAAAGTGCTTTGTCTAACCTGTAGACATGACTTGGAAATTTGGAGTCCACAAAACCTGGGGGTTGGCAAACATAGACTTCCTCTTCCAATTTTCTATTAAAGAAAGTACTTTTGACATCCATCTGGTACACCTTGAAGTTCTTGTAGGCTGCAAAAGCCAAGAAGATTCTGATTGCTTCAAGTCTTGCTACTAGTGAAAAAGTTTCATCATAATGTATTCCTTCTTCTTGAGAATATCCTTTTGCAATCAGTCTTGCTTTATTTCTTGTAATTGTACCAGTTTAATCCAATTTATTTCTGAAGACCCATTTGGCACCAATTATTGATCTATTCCTTGGTTTGGGTACCAATCTCCAGACTTTGTTTTGAGTGTATTGGTTTAACTCCTCTTACATGGCAATTATCCAGTTAGGATCTTGAAGTGCTTCCTCAATTTTCTTTGGCTCAATCTTTTGAGAGAAAACTGAGATATAAACATTCATTTTGAGTTGCACTTCTAGTCTTGACTCCATCCTTTAGACTTCCAATAATCAAATCTGGTGTGTGGTCTCTCAACCATGGAATTGCACGAGGCAGATTTGACCTTGAAGTGGAGGCTTAATTTTCTAGATTGATGTTATCCAATCTAGCTTCATGATCAGAGACTGCTCTCCCTAAACCATTGACTTCTTCATTATTAGCTCCCCCTGTGCTGTTTATCTCTATAGTCTCTAGTGTCAATATAGTCTCTGATTGTGCATTAGTGACTTTAGTCTCTGGTGAACCATTTGTCTCAGATGGAATACTAATGTCACCAGTCTCTTGAGTTTCATCTAATACTCTAGTCTCTGATAGAGTATTAGTTCTTGGTACTTCATGCACAACAGTTAACTCGCCCTCAATTATGTAGGGATCATTGCTATCTTGGGGTTTTTCAGTAGTCTCTGATGGATATTCTCATGTATCCAATTCATTCTCAAAACTGAGAGGTTCATGCAATCCTTGTCCAATCATTCCTGGAATCTTTTTATCATCAAACACGACTTGTATTGATTCCACAATGACCTTTGTGTTAGAGTGTATGCCCTAGTGGCCAATTATGTAATGATTGTGACACTATATTTATGATATGTTTTTGGTTAATGATAATTTATTATGTTTTATTTACTGCGTTATATAAATAATTAACATAATAAATGTCCTTAGAAAAATGATACTAATTATATGGATTCAAGTATGTGACTTGAATATGAGATCATATAAGTATGTAATGTATCATTATTCTTAAATGTCCCTAGTCGAGTATCATTGTCATCAGGACAACAATAATACATTGAGACTAGTATGTGATTAACTGATGGCCATATCTCATTGGTCATAAATATATACGAGATATATTAAGTTGATTCATAGGTACATGTTAGAGAACATAGTACTGGACAGACCCACCATGAGAATTCTACATGGAGCGTTATGCTATGTGTCATAAGTAATTCTCATAGTGACAATGATGTAATGGTCCTTCGACCTGAAGTCATGACATTTCTACATAAGGAGTTATGCGTTTTGACATTATCAAAAGTCACCTTTAACCGGGTGGACGATAAAGGTGATTGTTGGATGCATAATGAGTTATGTGAGAAATGAGAATGATGTAGATGGAATTTAACCCTCCTATAAATTAGGGGTGATATCTATAGGCCTCTTGATTGAGTGAAACTATGAAATGCATGGCCATGCTCAAATAGAGATTTGTTTCATATAGTTTACTCATTGATCAAGAAAACTGAGATTAAATTATGAAGAGGATGACACATCCATGCCTTGAATTTAATCTTAGATATCATGGTTAAAAGGATTAAGTTACATTGAAACATTGGTCACGAAAGGTAACGTCTAATCTATGACTTTATTATTACTTGGGTAACAGTGATGTATTACTAGATGCCGCTCACTGTTTATAATTTTGTAATGTGATTTAAAATTATTGCCAACGTAATAATAACCTACAGGGTCACACACATAGAACATTCGTCAAGGAGATATAATTTAAATGTCAATGATTTTAATATATCAATAAGATTGATTTAATTAAATCATGACTTTAAATTATATATATATATGTAATCTGTATGAAGAAGAGTCCTTTAGAAGGAAATACGAATATATATTTATTTGTACATATATTAATTAAGTGAGACTTGATTAAATATATATCTAATGAATATAGGATTCGGATTCTAATCTCCTAATTAGATTAGGTTTTGGAATCTACTCTATAGAAGGCTATATATACATGATATATCAGCTATTCTAGTAGAAATAGAGAGATAGATATAGAATTTTTCTCTTGAACAACCAACGTTTTGACGTGAGGTTAAGAGAGATAAAAGAGATACAGATTATTTACAGCTAGTACTGTTATCCTTTTTGCTCGAATCGTAAGACGGTTCGCGGGTGTTCGTGTGGATACCGTAGAGACGCTGTCCAGTTGGGTTGCGTTAAAGATTTGGAGACGATCAACACCTTCACCAAAGTTTCAGATTCGCACTTTTAATCGGTAAAATCTTGAACTATCTGTATTAAACTGTTTCGCATAGATCCTCGGGTTTGGGTTTCGTTTTGTTTTATTTTAAATCCGTATTTTTCCGCTGCGTTTGCTGGTACGAAACCCAACACTTTGTTCTTAGATTGTATACTCTGTATGCTTTACTTGACAGAGAATAACCTAAAAGATTGTTTCATCAGACTTATTGTCAAATTTTCCTCTTGTCTCTGATGAATCTCTCAGTACAAAACATTTACAACCAAACACATGTAAAAACTTGAGAGTTGGTTTTCTCCCAGTCATTAATTCGTAAGGTGTTTTGTTGTATGCTTTGTTTATCAAGGATCTATTCTGTGTAAAGCAAGCTGTGCTAATAGCTTCTTCCCAAAAATAAGTAGGAAGCTTAGCCTCTTGTAATATAGTCCTTGCTACTTCAATAAGGGTCCTATTTTTCCTCTCAACAACTCCATTTTATTGAGGGGTTCTTGGAGCTGAGAATTGATGAGTTATTCCTTTTTCAGTGCAGAATTCAGTAACTTGGGAATTCTTGAATTCTGTTCCTCTATCACTCCTTATCACCCTTACTGTTTTTCCTGACTCAATTTCTATCTTCTTGATATGATCAATTATCAACTAAGCAGCTTCATCTTTTGTATGGAGGTATTTTACCCAAGTATACCTCGTGTGATCATCCACAATAACCAAAGCATATCTATTTCTTAAGATTGACATCACATTCACTTGACCAAATAAATCCATGTGCAGCAACTGTAAAGGCAGTGATTGATGTTGCTGGTTTACTTTTGAATGACACACTTCTTTGTTTCCCTTTCTGGCATGAATCACACAATCCATCTTGTGTAAATTCCAATTGTGGAATGCCAGCTACCAATCCTTTCCTCACAAGCTTGTTGATATTCTTGAAATTGAAGTGGGAAAGCTTCTTGTGCCAAAGCCAACTTTCATCAGTTGTAGCTTTGCTATAGAGACATGTGATTTGATCAGTAAAAGAAATAAGATTTGCAATGTACAAGTTTCCTTTTCTTTTTTCTGTCAAGATCACATTCCCTGATTCTTTGTCACACACCAAACATTTATCTTCTTTGAAGGTGACATTGAATCTCTTATCACATAGTTGACTCACACTTAATAAATTGTTCTTTAAGCCATCAACTAGTGCTACTTCAGTGAAAATGACATCTCCATGTTCAACACTGCCATATCCCCTCGTATGGCCTTTGCTGTCATCTCCAAAAGTGACTTTTGGGCCACTTTTCTCTTTATACTATTTTAGCAGAGACTTATCTCCAGTCATGTGCCTTGAACAACCACTGTCCAAGTACCATGTTTTCTTCTTTTTGCCCTGCACAGTAGATAGTAACTAGTTTGAGATTTTTGGAACCCAGACTTTCTTGGGTCCTTTCTCACTAGTTGTAGACTCAAGACTTGACTCAGATTGAGTTGATTGTCTTTTAGCTATCTTGACTTTAATTGGACAATCATTAGTCTTGCTACTTGTTTGTGAGAGACTGCCAAGCTTAGGTTTTTCATTGTTAATGCAAAGATTATTTAACCTTTTTACAGGTGATTTATCTTTTATACTCTTTGAAGGTGCAGTCTCAGTTATAGGAATTTTATTTTTGCTCCTACAGTTAACAGCTATGTGGTTGGGGTTACCACACACATGACATGTCTTTCTAAAAGCATCAGGCATTCTAGCATAATTTGTATATTTGTTAATGCCAATTTTTACATTCCTATTTTTTTTTATTTCTGCTTAACTCCACTGACTTTTCAGCCATTTTATCTGGAAGATTTTCTAATTTTTTACTTAACTGTGTCCTTGTCATGAACCCAATATTTAATCTTTTATTCTCACTATTATCAACAATATTCATTGTCTTTTGATCAATCTTTGATATTGCAGTGACTTGTTGATATTGAGTGTTAATAATTTTGGGTTCAATAACAGGAGAGACAAAATTAATTCTTTTTAAAATATTTGGCTTACTAGTAGTGGAATTAACAGCTTCAATATGATCATCTAAATCTGAACTCTTGTCTAAGTTTTCATCATAACCTAGTCCAGATTTTTGACCTATTGTTTGACACTCTACCAAATCTGTCAACTTTTTAGAGAAAGTATTCCATTGTTTAATCTTAGGTTGAGCATTTTCAAGTTGCTCTACTAAGTAATATTCCCTCTTTTTCAAAGCATCAATATGATGAGCTTTGTTTATGTCAGATTTGATGGTGTCAAACTGTGTCAATCTCTCTTCAAGAAACTTATTTCTTTTCAAGAGACTATCACGTGATTCTTTCACATTGGTATATTCGATAGTTAAACATCTAAAACTAACATGCAAAACAGACATATCTTTTTGTATGCTTTCAATGCTAGATGTGTCAAGTAAATCAAGCACATTAAAATTCTGATTTGCATCACATACTTTTGTAGAATCACTTGACTCATCACTTCGAGCCATCAGGGAAAAGTTGACAACTTCTTCATCAGAGTCACTGTCAATCCAATCTTTTCCCTCAGTAATCAAGGCTTTGCTCTTTGATTTGACTTTCTTGTCAGCAAAGTTATTCTCTTTCCTTGATTTTTCATCTGTAGATCTATCACTAGATCTCGGCTTCCTGCACTCATTGGCAAAGTGCCCTAACCCGTCACAATTGTAACATCTTATTTTCTTTAAGTCGAAGGTAGCTTTTTGACCTTCACGTTTAGGGTTAGGCTTCCTTGATGATTTTTTTCCTTTCCTGCTGGCCCTAAATTTCTTGAACTGTTTGACCATGAATGCCATGAATTCCTCCATGTCATCATCAAAATCCAGTTCATCTCCCTGATCAGTCGAGCTAGCATTGGAAGATTCATCATCAAGCTTCTCTTGAGACTTGCTTGTCTCAACCATCAACACAGCTCCTTTGTCCCTGCCATGCATGCGTTGTCGTTGCTCTACTTCGAGTTCATAAGTCTTTAAATTCCCGTAGAGCCTGTCCAGTGTGAGTATGTCCAAGTCATGAGCCTCTCTTATAGCTGTTGTTTTTGGATCCCAACTTGGAGGGAGAGATCTCATGAACTTGGTGTTGACATCCTCATTGTCATAGGACTTTCCAAGTATTTTCAAATCGTTGAGCAAAGTGTTGAACCTATCGTAAACTGACGTTATTGGTTCACCAGGCTTTGCTTGAAAGAACTCGTATTGTTGTGTCAACAATGACCTTTTGTTCTTTCGGACTTGGTCAGTTCTTTCACATAGGACTTTGATGGTGTCCTAGATTTGCTTAGATGTCGTGCAATTTATGATGCTTGTGAACATATTTTTATTAATTCCATTATAGAGTATGTTCATCACCTTAGCATCCTTCAACACTTGCAACTTGTCTTCGTTTGTATAATCACATTCTGGAGCAAGTTCAAAGTGTTCCGCCACAACAGATCCATCGACGGTTTTAGTAGGAATAAATTTCCTGGGTAGATAGGGACCCTTCTCAATCCTATCAATATAATCTGGATATGTTGCTCTTAAGTGCATGTACATCTTTTGCTTCCACATCGGATATTCTTCTCATTTAAGAATAGGGATTCTAGTACCACCATCACCACTTCTCGCATACGTCATTATGCTAGAGTTGCTTGCTTCATCATTGGCCATCTCTTGGAACGTGTTAATTGCGTAAATTCAATTAAAGGCTCTGACACCAATTGTTTTCCCAGTGAGATAGCCGAGAACTTGTAGAAGCGGGGGCGGGGGGGGGGGGGGGGGGG
>CM025781.1:26680975-26769915 GCA_014636745.2 Centella asiatica
TTTTTTTTTATTTCTGCTTAACTCCACTGACTTTTCAGCCATTTTATCTGGAAGATTTTCTAATTTTTTACTTAACTGTGTCCTTGTCATGAACCCAATATTTAATCTTTTATTCTCACTATTATCAACAATATTCATTGTCTTTTGATCAATCTTTGATATTGCAGTGACTTGTTGATATTGAGTGTTAATAATTTTGGGTTCAATAACAGGAGAGACAAAATTAATTCTTTTTAAAATATTTGGCTTACTAGTAGTGGAATTAACAGCTTCAATATGATCATCTAAATCTGAACTCTTGTCTAAGTTTTCATCATAACCTAGTCCAGATTTTTGACCTATTGTTTGACACTCTACCAAATCTGTCAACTTTTTAGAGAAAGTATTCCATTGTTTAATCTTAGGTTGAGCATTTTCAAGTTGCTCTACTAAGTAATATTCCCTCTTTTTCAAAGCATCAATATGATGAGCTTTGTTTATGTCAGATTTGATGGTGTCAAACTGTGTCAATCTCTCTTCAAGAAACTTATTTCTTTTCAAGAGACTATCACGTGATTCTTTCACATTGGTATATTCGATAGTTAAACATCTAAAACTAACATGCAAAACAGACATATCTTTTTGTATGCTTTCAATGCTAGATGTGTCAAGTAAATCAAGCACATTAAAATTCTGATTTGCATCACATACTTTTGTAGAATCACTTGACTCATCACTTCGAGCCATCAGGGAAAAGTTGACAACTTCTTCATCAGAGTCACTGTCAATCCAATCTTTTCCCTCAGTAATCAAGGCTTTGCTCTTTGATTTGACTTTCTTGTCAGCAAAGTTATTCTCTTTCCTTGATTTTTCATCTGTAGATCTATCACTAGATCTCGGCTTCCTGCACTCATTGGCAAAGTGCCCTAACCCGTCACAATTGTAACATCTTATTTTCTTTAAGTCGAAGGTAGCTTTTTGACCTTCACGTTTAGGGTTAGGCTTCCTTGATGATTTTTTTCCTTTCCTGCTGGCCCTAAATTTCTTGAACTGTTTGACCATGAATGCCATGAATTCCTCCATGTCATCATCAAAATCCAGTTCATCTCCCTGATCAGTCGAGCTAGCATTGGAAGATTCATCATCAAGCTTCTCTTGAGACTTGCTTGTCTCAACCATCAACACAGCTCCTTTGTCCCTGCCATGCATGCGTTGTCGTTGCTCTACTTCGAGTTCATAAGTCTTTAAATTCCCGTAGAGCCTGTCCAGTGTGAGTATGTCCAAGTCATGAGCCTCTCTTATAGCTGTTGTTTTTGGATCCCAACTTGGAGGGAGAGATCTCATGAACTTGGTGTTGACATCCTCATTGTCATAGGACTTTCCAAGTATTTTCAAATCGTTGAGCAAAGTGTTGAACCTATCGTAAACTGACGTTATTGGTTCACCAGGCTTTGCTTGAAAGAACTCGTATTGTTGTGTCAACAATGACCTTTTGTTCTTTCGGACTTGGTCAGTTCTTTCACATAGGACTTTGATGGTGTCCTAGATTTGCTTAGATGTCGTGCAATTTATGATGCTTGTGAACATATTTTTATTAATTCCATTATAGAGTATGTTCATCACCTTAGCATCCTTCAACACTTGCAACTTGTCTTCGTTTGTATAATCACATTCTGGAGCAAGTTCAAAGTGTTCCGCCACAACAGATCCATCGACGGTTTTAGTAGGAATAAATTTCCTGGGTAGATAGGGACCCTTCTCAATCCTATCAATATAATCTGGATATGTTGCTCTTAAGTGCATGTACATCTTTTGCTTCCACATCGGATATTCTTCTCATTTAAGAATAGGGATTCTAGTACCACCATCACCACTTCTCGCATACGTCATTATGCTAGAGTTGCTTGCTTCATCATTGGCCATCTCTTGGAACGTGTTAATTGCGTAAATTCAATTAAAGGCTCTGACACCAATTGTTTTCCCAGTGAGATAGCCGAGAACTTGTAGAAGCGGGGGCGGGGGGGGGGGGGGGGGGGGGTTGAATACAAGTTCTTTGAATTCTTTTAGATTACTTGTTCTTCAAGAAATTAATAATTACATGCGGAAATAAAGAACAAGAACACGAATCAATTTATAAACAATTGCTTGTATTGATTTTAACAATTGAATACAAATTCTAACAATCACAACAATGTAATCATCAGCTTCTTTTCTATTCTGTATAGGAAAAGATACAACTATGAAAAACCTATACAGCTTCGAATTACAAAATCTGTAAAACTAATTACAGCTTCTCTAAAAACTGATTTCTCAGTTTTCCTATTCTAAATCAATATTGATTTAGCTTCCTTATTCGAATCAAATACAATCTTTCCTTTTTTGATTAGGAAGAGAGTTTTGGTTAGTTTCCTTACCAGCTACGTCTTCAATAATATCTAGAACTACGTGGAAGACATTCCTTTTTAACTCGAACTCTGTATCTCTCAGGAAATAAATCACGATTAGTCCCTGACGCTTCATATTTAGTCTCTGGTGATGTCATCAATTAGTCTCTAGTGCTTTTAGTCCCTGATGACGTCAAATTGTGTAGTCTCCAATAGAGTTATTTAGTCTCTGATGCTTTAAGGCTTAGTCTTCGATGACGTCAGCTTAGTCTCTGATGCTTTTAACCTTAGTCTCCGATGATGTAAGCTTTAATCTCCGACTCTTTTAGACTTAGTCTCTGATGACGTAAGCCTTAGTCTCCGATAGGCAAAACTAGTCTCTGATAGAAAAAATCCTTAGTCTTTAACAAGTTTTCCTAGTCTCCGACAAGCCTTTTTGTAAACTCCAATGGACCAAATACACACTTTGACTTGCTGAAGCTTTGATACTCCATTCTAGTAGTTACTTACAAATAAAGAATAATTGTATCTTTTTACAAATAATAAATGAATTACAAACAAAGAGATAACTACTGGCTACAAAACTTCAGTGTTACTAATTAACACTTTCTATACATTTGTACTAAGTAATCTAAAGACAATCATCATCAAATGTTCTAAAACCTAACAGCGAATCAAGATTTATTTTTAAAAGTGGGTTAACCCCTCGATATCACTCGGGAACCCTAAATGATATATGTTTATTGAATTATCAAGAGGTGTTGGCATTGCTTTGCTCAACCTCGATGAATATTAAAGCTTTTGAATTATCTGTTCTTCTTGCTTATGAATATATGCTTCCTGAGCGTGAACGCTCAAGTGGCATGTTATGAAATGTTTTACAGGTTATGTCAAGAAGGCCGAGTCGCCTAATAAAGGAAAAGAGAAAATGGCATAGTGAGAGCTTCTTAATCTCTCTCCTATGGATGGCCTTTAGAGGGAAAGTGAAATGAGAGGTCATCATAGAAATGTTTAGATTGTAAGGCCAGATGGGCCATCTAAAGTTTTGTTTCCGCTGCAATCTGTTTACTTGAATTTTGAGGCTTTGTAAGAGGTTGTAAACTTCTAAGATTTGAACGTGATGTATCTGAGAATATATTTCTCATTTTACTAATGTTAATGCTTGGCTATGATGTATCTGTTGCTATGGTGTTGTTGTGTTGTAGTTTATGGCGGTGCCTGGGGTTTCAGCTTGGGGACCTTGGGGGGGGGGGGGGGGGGGGGGGCGATCCCCCCAATTTTGGACAGGGGCCCCGGCCCCCCCCGGGGGGGTTCCAAGGCCGCCACACAACGGCTCTAGTTATTTGCAAGCACTATAAATACATCACCTGAGGTCTAATCCTAGCCTCACTTCCAAAACTAGCTTCAATCAAGGTCCTATTTTTTCTTTCAACAACTCCATTTTGTTGAGGAGTTCTAGGAGCTGAAAATGTGTGTAAGATGCCTTTTTCCACACAAAACATCTCCATTGTTGAATTCTTGAATTCAGTCTCATTGTCACTTCTTAAGGCCTTGACTTTCTCTCCAGCTTCAAGTTCTATCCTTTTAATGTGATCAATGATCAACTGGGGAGCTTCATCCTTAGTATATAGATACTTCACCCATGAGTATCTTGAGTAGTCATCAACAATTACAAATGCATATCTTTTCTTGGATATAGACATCACATTAACAGGACCAAATAAATCTATGTGAATTAGATGGATTGGTCTTATTATTGATGATGCTTCTTTACTTTTGAAGGAAATTATCTTTTGTTTTCCCTTCTGATAAGATCCACAAAGACCATCTTGAGAAAATTCAAGTTGTGGTATTCCTGTCAATAATCATTTTCTCACCAAACTATTGATAGTCTTGAAGTTTAGGTGAGACAACTTCTTGTGACATAATTAACTTTCATCTGTTGATGCTTTGCTACAAAAGCATGTGTATTTTTCTTCTTTTGTTGAGCAGAAGTTAGCTATGTATACATTATCTATTCTCACTCCAGACAATGTAACATTTCTAGTCTTAATGTTGCTTATAAAGCATTATTCATTCTTAAAAACAACTTGATAGCCTTTGTCACAAAACTGACTAACATTGAGTAAATGGTGCATTTGGTCATCAACCAGAGCTATATCTTCAATGATGACATTTCCATGAACTAACTTGTCATATCCCATAGTGTATCCAATGTTGTCATCTCCAAAGGACACTTTCGGGCCAGCTTTCTCCTTAAACAGTGAGAACAGGGACTTATTTCCAGTCATGTATCTTGAATAACCACTATTCAAGTACCACAACTACTTTTTCTTCTTACCCTATACACACATGTAAACTAGTTAGATCTTTTAGGAACCAAAGCCTGCTTGGGTTTTGATTTAACAATTTCAATCACATGTTTAGTTTTGGTTATTGGTTGTGTATTCTTTTTCTTTTCTTTCCTCTTCTTGGAAGGTGAAAGATCCACCTTGGTCTTAGGTGGCTTATGAACAACCATTGACCTTTGAGGAGACATTCTCCTTGTGTTATCATGAACATTAGGTACAGAGGGATTTGCATAATAACAGTTTCCATAGGCGTTGCAAGCATAAGATGGATGTCTAAAATCACCACAATAATGACATGGCATATATTGAGGTGGTGCAATGTATGAACAAGGAGCTGCATAAGAAATAGGAGGAACATACATGTTATTAGTAATTTTTGTGCATTGAAAAACAAGGTAGTTGGAGTTCCCACACTTGGTGCATGTCTTCCTGGGTGCAATAGGTATTGATGCATAATTATTGTATTTATTAATACCTAATTTACCATTCCTGTTTTTCTTAGGCTCAGATATTGGACTGCTTTTTAGCTTTTCTTTTAATTGTTTGTCAGTAAGCAAACCAACATTCTTAGTAGCCTTTTTCTATAGCATTGGTTCCAAAGTTTTCTTTACAGATATGGAATTTACAACTTTAGAACTTTGACCTATCTCAATCTTAGTAGGTTTAACAAATTTAGTTGGTTTTAATTTTCCTACTGTTTTAGATTATGTGCTAGCTTCTATTTTTTTATCTTTATCAGTGGTGGTGATGAGTTGTTCACCAACTGATACAACAATGGGCATTTCTGAGTATCCTAATTCAGCCTTTTGATTAGGATTTTGTGAGTTTAAAAGATTCTGCACTTTGTGTGAGGATTGTGTCCATTGTTTTATCTTATCTTGTTCAGCCTTGAGTTTTTAACTAGATATTCTTCACTTTTCAAGGCATTATCAAGATGTCTCTTAGTAGTAAGACCTTCAGATTTGACCTTTTCTATGATTAACAGATCAAATTCTAATAAAGTATTTCTCTTAGAAACAACATTATTGGTCTCCGTAATCGTAGTGTTTTCTTTGTAAGAGATCTTAAACTAGCATGTAAGTCATAAATCTCTTTAGCCATTTCTTGAATGGTAGCATCGCATTCATTTTTCAAAATTGAAGATATATTGAAGTTATTTACCTTAGTTGGTGATAAGTTCTGTGATTCAGCTTCTCCTTCAAAATTTCTTGAGGATTCAGCTATTAAAGCCAAATTTACAATCTCTTCTTCAGCATCAGATTCATCTAAATCCACCCAGTCCTTGCCTTCAGCTATATATACCTTACCTTTTTTTCTTGAGAAGATCAAAGCACTTCTTTTTGTAATCTACTTGATAATCCTTGAAGTCTTTCTTTTTTTCAAATTTAGGCTTCTTGCATTCACTGGTAAAGTGACCAGACTCATTGCAGTTATAACACCTGATTTTGGATTTATCAATCATGATTGATTGACTTGGCTTGACAGTAGTAGATTTTGATGTTGATGAGCCTTTGCTGAACTTTTTCCCTCTTTGGAACCTCAAGTTTTTAAATTTTCTAACAATAGGGCTTTCGTCAATCTCATCCAACTCCTCAGGTGTATAAACCCTTACTTCATTTTCTTCAATCTCACTTTCTTCTTCCTCATCATTGGAATAAGATTCCAATAGAAACCTTCATGTATCCACCAAGCTTATTTTTCTTTGGCTCTGCAATCAGTGCAATAGATTTATCTTTGGAGTGTTGCTTATTCAATTACTCAATTTCCAACTCGTAGGTCTTCAAGTTTCCATAAATCTCATCCAATGTTAGAAGACCTAGATCTTTGTTGGCTTCTCTGATTACAGTAGTCTTTGGATTCCAATGTCTAGGAAGAGCTCTAAGAACTCTGTGATTTACTTGAAGCACAGAATAATCCTAGCCATAGGTAGATAAATCATTAATTAATTGGATGAATCCCTCATATAGATCATCAAGGGATTCATCATCCTTGGCAGTAAACAACTCATATTGTTGAATTAGCAGTAGTTGCTTGTTTAGCTTGATTCGATCATTCCCTTCACATAGGGCAGTGAGCTTGTCCCAAACCTCTTTAGATGTTTTGCACTTCATAACTTTGTAAAGCATGCTATTATCAGGATATCTCTAACCTTCTTATCCTTGGCAGCCTCCTCCTTTTCTGATTAAGTAAATTCTTTTGGAGTTTTTGCTTAATATTTGTCTGGTGCAGTAACTCCATCAGAGGTGATGCCAGGTACAAGCTTCTTTATTTCTGGAGGACCTTTTTCAATAATCTTCAGATATTGGTCATCTTTTGCAACAAGATGACATAAGATCTTTTGTTTCCAAAATGAGTATTCACCCTTCTTGAGTTGTGAAACTCTGGTATTGTCTTTCGAATTACTCATGATCTCTTGATTGAATTAACTACTCTAATACCAGTTGTTTGTCTCGTGAAGTAATTATTGGAGGGGGGGTTGAATAAAATTTCTAACTTTTCTTTGAATTAAACTATTTGGCATAGTTTAAAACTTAATAACAGTTATAACAACTTTACTGGAAAGATATAACAAGTGAAATAGTAAAGCAAATTGCAAGATATGAACATCAATCAACAATATGAATTTGTATTGTTAATCAATTCGAATCTTTACTATTTTCTCTGGTAATGATTACCAGCTGCAAATAACTCTGTTGAAAAATAATAGCTACACTCTAGAAAAATGATTTCCAGCTACTCAATTTCTAAGAACTTGCTACTCTCAAGTTATTAAAAACTTACTTCTCTCTGAGATAATAAGAATACTTGTGTTTTTGTGTATCTCATTGTGTTATGTTATCTCCTTTTTATCTCAACTGCTCCATATCTCTATTTATAGACATAGCTCATTTGTCCTCCAAGCTTTCACAGTGAGTTGCCTCCAAAAATATCTCTGATATTCTTTGGTAATTGCAGCTCTGTCACATAACTTCTTTTTATTGCATGACCTTTCTTGAATGTCAATCTGTTATATAACATCCCTGGTGTATCAGCATGCCAGCTTCCTGAATTTCCTCTTTAAGTTCCCATGATAAGTTATCTCTACAGTGATTAACTTATCTCTATGAGCTTCCTGGTTTTTGATTGGACCAGGTTCCAAATTTTCTCCCTTTAAGGTTCTATATGTTATCTCTATAGTTTTCACACCAGCAACTATATATGCATGCTAGTGTATAAGTATAACTTATCTTCATATTTTACTATATCAGTGTTCACACCTACAATGTATAACTTATATCCTTGAAGGTTTTTGATAGCCAATCTCTCCTATGTTTTTTTTGGTCTCTAATCATTTTATCCCTTGATAGGTTGATTTGTTCATCACTCGATATTTATCTCCTGACGACCAATTTTGTCCATCAGTGGATATTTATCCCATAATGGTCAATTTTGTTCATCAGTGGATTTTTATCCCATGATGGGCTTCACTTAACTTCAACAATAGAGAATTTCCTCATGACTTTGGCGATAGTCATTTTGAGTTTAGCAATGCTGATGATTTGCCCGACGACTTTGGCAATAGTCATTTTGAGTTTGGGGATGCTGATGATTTGCCCAACGACTTTGGCAATAGTCATTTTGAGTTTGGCGTTGTTGTTGATTTGTCCGACGACTTTGGTGATAGGCAAATGACTTTGGCGATAGTCAAAATGACTTTGAAGTTGAGTAATGCTGAGTTTGGCATTAGGCAAATAACTTTGGCGACGATTAAATCTTCTCAAGGCTACTTGAATGCATTGGAGTGTCTTTGCCTTAGTCTCTGATAGCTTCAACATTAGTCTCTGATGAACAAACGCTTAGTCTCCGATGAACAAAAACTTAGTCTCCGATGAACAAAAACTTAGTCTCCGATTCTTAGTCTCTAATTCGTAGTCTCCGATAGGCTAAATTTTAGTATCCAATAGGCAAAAACTTAGTCTCCGAGAGGCTAAATATTATTGTCCGATAGGCAAAAACTTAGTCTCCGATAGGCTAATTTTGCTTAACCAACTTTGACTTTTGTTGAACTCTCCAAATGCATTCCTTGTAATCTATACCTACAGTCTCTAATAGTAGTTTTTCATAGTGCACTACTGCAAATACTTGTACAATTACAAATCTAACAATTCTAAGTTTGTACATCATCATCAAATGCTATAATTCATAACATCATCTTTAACCGGATGGACCTTAAAGGTGACTGTTGGCTATATTATGAGTCTTGTGAGGAATGTGAATGATCTATATAAGAATTTGTCCCTCCTATGCATTTTAGAAGTGATATCCTTGGGCCTCTTGATTGAGTAGAACTATGAAATGCATGGCCATGCTCAAATAGTGATTTGTCTATTATAGTTTACTCATAGATCAAGAAAACAAAGATTAAATTATAAAGAGGATGAAACACTTCATGCCTTAAGTTTAAACTTGGATATTAAGGGCAAAATGAATTATATCACATTGAAACATTAGTCACAAGAAAATGTTATGTTGAATCACCAACATTATTATTGTTGGAACTGAATAAGAAAAAGTGTTTGTGTGTGTGTGTGTGTGGGGGGGGGGGGGGGGGGAATATAAACACCACAACTTTTTTACTGGAATAGCTGCAATATTTAGAAAAATCTTATTGAAATTAAAATTAACATACAAAGATTCAAGTTAAAATAGTTTTATTATACCTTGGGTTTTTCTGGGAATCTATATAATCACAAAGTAATTAAACATCTACAAATCTATAAGTGATTACAGCTTTTTGTTTCACACACTAGCTACAATTTCTCTCTGAATATTTCTCTCAAGAACTATTACAAAACTTCTCTCTAGTGTATAAAGGTTGACAGAGATATGTCTAAGCTCTTTTATTTGTCGTATTTTTTTTCCCACTCTCAACTGTTGTTGTTAGCATGTAACAACTCTTCCATATATAGGAGAATAGAGATAGAACCCATGTGATTGTCGTGCTTCTTTTTAAACGTAGCCGCAATATGTTTTGTCATTGTCCTTTCGAAAATATAGGTGTTAGACTGCTATTGGCTATTGTTGCTTCTATTTCAATCCATTTTCTTCATGTGTTTCTGGTGTAAAGGTTGTTATTGGATCACCATATTTCAAGGAATATCTTCCCAGATATACCCTTTGCTTCTTTACCAAGTATCAGTGCATATCTTTTAAGCTCCAATGACGTATGGATTAGGACTTAACTATCCCCTGATGACAAGCCCTGATATTGACTTGATTAGTGCTTATGCATCCCCTGATGACAAGCCTTGATGTAGAGTTGATCAGTACCTCACTATCCACTAATGTTAATCCCTTATGTGGAATTAGATCAGTGCTTCTTGATCCCCTGATGTTAAGACCCAATACTATCCACTGATGTCATCCGTTAATGTAGTGTTCAGGTTATCCCCTGACAGACTCGACTGTTGACAATATGCCCTAATGGTATCCGCTAACGGTCAAGCTATTCCCTAATGGTATCCCTTAACAGTCAAGTTATTAAGTGATTACATCCCCTGACAGTCAAGTTATCCATTAGTGACATCCCCTGATAGTATCCCTCGGCGGCTTTACTCACTGACGATATCCTCTGACGTAGTATTTGAGTCATCCCCTGACAGTATCCCTTGACAAGTTTATCCACTAATGTTTTTCAAATACTTATGTTTTTAATCACAGATACTATTTTTGGCCTTTTTCTGAATATCTGATGTGCAAAATATTTGATCATTAAGTACAACCAGACATTCCCTGACACTAACAAGTCCTAGAGATATCCCCTGATGACTTGCCTAGTGCAGTTAAGACTATCCCCTGACAGACTAAGTCATCCATCAATGGATTCTTAATTGTGCAAATATACTAAGGCTTATGATGTTCCTTAAGTATTTACAAGTGCACAGTTATTAAATAATTCTTATATCATCATCAATCAACATCATTATACCTAACAATTATTACTTGGGTAACAATGATGTATTACTAGATGCTGTTCACTGTTTATAATTTTATAATATGATTATAAAATTATTGTCAACGTAATAATAACTTATATGGTCACAAACTAAGAGCATAATTAAAACGATAATTACTTTGGATATTAGATTTTAAATAAGTGAATATGATTGGCTTATTTAAAATTGTAATTGAGAATTTGTATAAGTAATTGACTTAGTCAATTGTAACAACAGTTGTAGAGTATTAAATGTTAATAGCTACTGTAGATATCACTTGTAAGAGGTGGTTAACCAACTCTGTCCAGGTTCATTGTATCTAGCCACCTCTGTGTAGGTTCTTTGTATCTAGCCACCTCTGTCCAGGTTCATGGAATTTAAATATATATATGATATATATATATATATATGAAGATCTATTGATCGAAGGGGGTGGTGGAAGAGGAGGTTAGTCACTTTTGTCTAGGTTCATTAAATCTAAATATATATATATGATATATATGATCATCTATTAGTTGAAAGAGGTGGTGGAAGAGGAGGTTAGTCACCTCTATCCAGGTTCATTAAATCTAAATATATATATATGATATATATGATGATCTATTGGTTGAAAGGGGTGATGGAAGAGGAGGTCAGTTGCCTATAAATACTGCTTTTCCTCTTGTCTCCTAAGGTGATAGAGATCATACTACATATGCACAACCTTCAATTCTTTTTATGCTCTATATAGTAAAGAGTAGAGAAGAAAAAAATAAACCAAATTGAGAGAGTGAGATAAAAGATGTTCTTTGATTTTCTTTAGGCTATTACCACATAAGGGAAGTCATTCATCTCCTTGGTTGAGTTATACGCTCGTGTGGATACCTATAGAGGCTTGGTTCAGTTGGATTGAGTTTGTGGTTCATCACTATCTCCACCAAAGTTCAGAATTTGCAGCTTGAGCATGTACTTTTCTATCAAATATGTATTTCCTATTTTGCATGTATCCTGATTGGAGTTTCAATAAATTGTTTTAATTTATTATTTTTGTTACGTTTATGTGCATGAAACCTAACAGTTTACTCATGCTTTCAAGTTCTAGTTGAGCTAACTAGAACTTATAAACTTAAATCGATAAAAAAATCATATTTGCAATCAATTTAATTAGTTTACGACTCTAGAAGACACTAAATGAGACTAAATGAAGTCAAGTCAAAATTTTGAAGAATCTCGTAATCGAGAAAAATCCAGCATATTCATTGAGAAAACAGAAAGAAGATTTAAAAGAATTGAAGACTCAAGCTAGATTATCCAATTAGGTGGAAATTAGACTAAGGGTATAAAATCAATTTATATCAGTACATTATCTTTATAATATCTTCAAGGCTGTCTATCATTGCAGACACTATGTGAGATGGCTTACATTAAAATCACAATTATTATCCAAATATCTCATGCCCTTAATTAATATGAGAGTTTTGCTCTCAAAATATCTCATGCCCTTAATTAAGTCTTTATAAGTCAAATATTTTCTTCTCAAGATATCCATAAATCCGTCATTGATTAATTATATTTTCAACTTTGAATAAATCTTTTTAATTAGTAAATCCTTTCAAAAATGATCTTATTTTTTATACGAGCAACTCTATTTTTGGAATGTATTTTTAAATTATTTGTTTCAATGACATATTTTAATTAAAGCAATATCAAAATTGTTGGTTTGGGATTGACATCGATCATTGATCGTGGACTTTCCTTTCTATCAAAAATATCGCTTGATTTCAATTGATTTGGTAGACATTGTATCTGAAATTAAAAAAAAAAAATTTCTTTTCACACTTAATAGCTACAAGTTTTTCAAATCTATATATTTTGAATTCTTTTTCTTCTCTATATATTAGGAAATTTTCTGTCATTTAAAGTTATAATTACTTAAAGTTAAAGACAAATAGTATTTAGTTTAAACCAATTAAAATTATTTCTCTCAAAAATATAAAAAGTTAAATTAAATTACCGAGTCAACAAACTAATTCAATAGAATTGACTCTGTTATTAAAATAGGACTTATCAATTAATATACATCAATAATGATAGATATAGATAGATAGATAGATAGATAGATAGATAGATAGATAGATAGATAAATAGATAGATAGAAGTGGTTAATAAATAATAAAAGGTAGATTTGTTAAAGCTTTTTATATTTTAGATAGATAGAAGTGATTAATAAATAATAAAAGGTAGATTTGTTAAAGCTTTTTATATTTTGTAGCCAATGTTTGATTACTGATATATTTAAGTACTTCCTAATTAGAGAAAGACGACACAAGTAATACATAAGAATACCAAATTATGAATCTGGATGTACTTTTTAGGTGTGTTATTAGATTTGTTCACGTTAATGAAAATTGATAGTTAATGCATTTTTTTCCTTTTGGAAGATTTAGCTTCTTTTCGTTCAATTGATTGTATTTTAATTTTAAAGTCGAAGTTATATTCACGTAAAAAGTTAAAGAAAAATAGTATTTAGTTTAAAGCAATTAAAATTATTTCTCCCAAAAAAGAAAATAATTTAGATTATCGAGTTAACAAATTAATTCAATAGTGTTAACTCTGTTCTTAAAATAGAACTTATCAATTACAGAAAACTTCACTTTTCTCCCTCCATCTTTAGATCAACTTTCAATGTTATCCTTATTTTGTTTTCCTGAAAATTTAGTCATTCATGTTGTATCTAATTAGCATTTTAGTCCTCACATCATATTTTATTCATGCATGAGGATAATTTCGTCATTTCTTAAGTATCCTTATAAAAACATTAAATTCATATAAAATAACAAATATGCAATTAACATAACTTTATTTTAACATTAAGTATAAATTTTTAAATTTAAAATAAAATATTATATTTTACTTTATACTAGTATTAATTAATTATTTGTTGTTATTTTTTAGATTTGGCTTATCTGTTTTGTTTATGTAATTATTGTTGATATTATTTTTTTATTAATTTATGTCCTTTTTAATTAGTTTTTCTTTTAATTATTAAAAAAATGTTAATATAATATTTTATTTAAAATTATTATTTAATGTCAAAAGAAAGTTATGTGAATTGAGTAATTGTTATCATTTCGCTTATCAATTAGTCTCTCTATTTTATAAAAAGAGCAACATTTAGACTTTTGACGACTACTAATTTTACAACTTTGACCAAAAATTAAATGTATAAATCATATGTTTTTTTTTCATGAAATTTGTTATGAATCCTTAAATTATGACAAAATCTATAAGTTTGTAATTGATAGTTTTTTAATTTATCGTAAAATAACAAAGAAAAATTTCAAATGAAACTTATTTTTGAACAATTTTTTTTTTAAATTTAACCATTTTTTGGAACATAGATAATAATACACAACAATAGTAATAGATAGATTGATAGATAGAAGTGATTAATAAATAATATAAGGTAGATTTGTTAAAGCGTTTTATATTTTGAAACCAATGTTTGATTACTGATATAATTAAAGTACTTCCTAATTAGAGAAAGACGAAACAAGTAGTACATGAGAATACCAACTTATGAATCTGGATGTACTTTTTAGGTGTGTTGGGTGTGTTGAAGTTAATTAAAATTGTATCGTTTTATCTATTTGTCTCTCTTTTTCATGTTACAATCCTATACATATGAATAAATTCAACCACATACTTAATTCTTTTTCTTTGAGTTGCACTGAGTGATTCAATATTTGCTAAATTTGGTTTTTTTATTATGTTCGAAATTAAAATGAGACGAGTTATTGGAGGAAACTGAAAAGAAATCACAAAACTATTTAATTAGGAAAAATCAGCTACTTTTAATGATTATCAAAACCTTGATTATACATTTTATTTATTCTTTTCTTTTATTTGAGTTATGATAATTAGTGTTTGAGACTGAGATTATCTCCCTACATTGCAATCTAAACAATTTTATACTTACAATATTAGAGTAGTTTTTGTTGGATCAAATTTTGTAATTGTTATTAGGGTTGTATAATACAATTTCCAATAACAATGGCGAATGAAATATTTGATTTCATCACTTTAAATTTTGGCTAATGATATTACCAAAGCAATTTTTAAGTTGCCAAAGCAATTACATTTTTGTGGACCAAAATACCCTTGTAGAAAAAAGTAGAGACATCTCAATTTTTATCTTCGTTTGTTAACTCTGTCTTCCTTCCCTTCAGTCTGTCACGCGCCATCCTCCGTAAAATTTCAGCACCGCTAGGTCCATTAGATGACAACCATTTTGTTATTCAATATATGGAACACCATGTGAGCACATTCCAATAAAAAAACTCAACTTGATTGACTCCATGTTTATCGTGTTCAAAGGTAAATCATCAGTTTCTCAGACATAAAATGATTAATTAATTATTTTCATGTCTTCGATATTATCCAAACCCAAAAGCTGATATTGTAGCATACGGTTAATGAACAACTGCCACAACTATGGTTCTTCAATTTTTACTTTGGATTATCTTTTATTATTAAAGATATATAGCTACAGTCTACTTTTTAAATTTCATTTTCGAGTTCCAAAATTTCAACTTTCCACATGAATTAATTAAATGAGTGTCAACCATTTTTGACGTTGGAATGACCTAGTCAATTGGATCCATCCATAATACAACATTAGTAACTAAATTTAGATACTTTTCTTCCATTAAAATTTCTTGTAATTTGTCACATAAAATCAATGTTATCAAAATCGGTTGTAATTTGTCACATAAAATCAATGTTATTAAAATCAGACTGGATTGGCCAGTTCAACCTGTTTAATCATGAGTCGGTTATGAGTCTGATCGGTTTGATCAAAATTAGCGGTTAAGTTAAAATTCGGAAAAAAAAACGGTTGAACTGCTGAACTGAGTTTTCTCTCTCTGTTTTCTTTTTTGCAAAGTAGATTTTCTCCTTTTGTTCCTTAAAACTATGTCTTTTGTTCTTTTGCGAACAGATGAACCGGTTTAATAAATTTTTAGAATATTTGATGAAATTATTTTGATTTATAAAATATTTATGATTTATAAAAATATTGTCAGTCCACTTTGAATATTTATATAAGAATATTTATGATTTATAAGAATATTGGCGGTTCATTATGAATTTTTAGAATATTTGATGAATTTATAAGAATATTTATGATTTATATAATATATTTTTTTTAAAAATAATAGTCTGATTGAATCGATTAAACCATGAATTAATAGTTTTACTGGTTAAATATCCGATCAAGTTATGATAAGATTGCATACAATACATTTAGACAAGAAATCATAGTCAATGTAACATTGGAAGATTTTGATGTCAGGGATCTGGTGACGTCACGATGTGCATTTTATGAAAAGAATATATCGGTACATATAAATTTAATTGCTCTGGCAATATGAGTTCCCTAAATTTTATGGGAACAATTTTATTAAATATCAACTAATTTTTATACCTTTTAAATAAGTGGTTTAATTTTAAATATAATTATAGATATATAACGTATAAGTGTAAAATACGAAATTTAAAAATGCATTTGTACTTAAAATTTACCTAGATCTTTTACGAATGGTAACAATTAGTTTTCTCGTGGTTATGAGTAAATGAAAACCATTTAGTGAATATGAACAGGTTTTCGTATAAGATATTGAATTATTTATATTTTTTGTAATGTAAATCTCGAGATGTGCGTTACAAACTAAAGTGTAACAATTTGTTTTACAGAGATTCTGTGAGGTCAAAAGCAGTAAAAAAGGACTTACACAGGAAAGTCGATTTGATCGATCCATTTGTAGTTTATACTTAATGTTCAGATCATTCAACTTAGAAGTGATATATATTAATATTATTTTGTGATTCTAGCTCATATTATTGAAAGTTAGATTGAGAGTAAATTTAATAACCTGCTATTAATCTCACCATTTTCTTTGCCTTGTCTAGTTTGAAAATTTACCATTAGCTCTATACATAGTTTTTAGTAATTTTTTTTGGACTACTTTATAGCGGTTTATGATTACAATGTAGCTATACATCCTATACAAAAGTGTTAGAGCAAAATAAGCTCAAGTGTTTGTAAAAGGGGGCGGATGAATACAAACACTCAAAACTTTTTCGCTCTCTTGCACTTTGATAGCTCCTTCCAGAAATAGCAATTTAACAGAAAAACAGTAAAATAATAACACTCAGATTCAAGTTAAAATAGTTGTATTATAACTTGGTGTTTTTCTCGAAATCTGTAATATCACAAATGTGAATTACAGCTACAATTTCTGTGAATGAAATTCACAGCTTCTCACACTCACTAGCTACAAAGATTTCTCTCTGACAATAAATCTCTCAAGAAATATTACAGAGTTTCCTAGCGTTTTTGTGTGCTTCTATTCGTCTCGTCTTGTATCGTTCATCAATGAAAACTCCTTCTTTATATATGTAAATCAGTGGTTGAAAATCACGTGCTTGATACGTGCTGCCTTTTTCAACTTAGCCGCAAGTATGTCACATCACTGCCTAATGTGTCAGACTGATGCATGCTTTGTTGCTTCTTTTTCTTCCCCTGATCTGTATGCATTTAATGCGCAAGAGTTCTCATTGGATGGATACGGACTTCAAGAAATATCTTTCCAGTTGATATCTCTTGCTTATGTTCAAGTTACATTGATTTTCGTGTATATGCTGATGACGTATGTATGCTGTCATAACGATCCACTGATGGTCAACCCTGATGGATTTTGATCAGTGCTTCTGGACCCCCTGATGCATGTTGACTGGATCAGGGCTTCGTTCTTCACTTGAGATTTACTCAGTGCTTCTTGATCCTGATGGTTATGACTGACTGCATACATTCATGGCTTCCACTAATGTCAAGTTTGACCAATCCCCCCCGACAGGTTACCCTGATGAATTGGCCTGACACTGACATATCTTGGAGTATCCCCCTGATGGGTTGGTCTGCCTTCGTCATCCCCTAATAGGTTCCCCTGACTGGTTCCCCTGACGAGCTCCCCCTGACGGGTTGCCCCTGACTGGTTCCCCGGACGGGTTCCCCCTGACTGGCTCCCCCTGACGGGTTCACCTTGATGGTATTAAATCAACATAACTCTTCTTAGAATATCTGATGTGCGGAATACTTTGACTATTTAAATAACATCAGACATTCTTCTCCACGAAGCCAAGCCCTTCAAATGTTCCATTTTCTGACTTGTCTTGTGAAGAACTAAATCATCCACTGATGGATATTATTATCATCAGTGGATGCAAAACTTGTGCTTATTTCAAGGTTTATACAACACCTCGAGTATTTACAATTTGCACAACTTATTACTAAACTATCATCATCAATGTTTAACCTTAACAAAAAGTCTATAATTAAACACTCGGTAATGCAATGCAACTTTTGATATATCTAAGACTAAATAACTGCGAAAATTAACTTTAGATTAATTCTATACAAAATTTAATCACCAAAAACAATGCTAAAAGATCTATTTGATTAGATTGATTAAAGAACTTAATCACCTACAAACTAAAATAAATCTGATTTTTAAAAATATAAAAAAATTAACCACCAATTTTCAAAGATGCAGAAACCCACGAATTCTATATCAAAATCTCTATCACAAACGTACATGTTTGGTAGGTATTTATAAGCTAAGCAGAAATCGAATTTTGCTAGGAAAAGAAAACTAATTCAAAACTAATCCAACTAGGAAAAGAAAAACCTACTTCAACAAGAAAACAAATAAATAAAAAACTAATCTGTTGGTCATCAGAGGATAATTATTCGTTGATAGGTCAATTATCCACCGATGGGTTAATTATCCATTGAGGGGTTAATTATCCACCGATGAGTTAGTTATTCATTGATGGGTTAATTATCCACCAATGAGTTATTTATTTACTGATGGATTCTATTTCACCTGTAGCTTTGTCTGCACATTCTGCTTCATACCATCAGTGCTTCGTTTGTAGTTAAAATCATTGTTACCTTTGTCGTATTCCCCAGCCAATTCTCATGGAAAACATCAATGGAAAACAAGTCTAAGGTCATGTTCTTCACCATGAGATTAAGCACATTATCATCTAATGCTCGTGCATCAGCCTACTCTTCTTCGCAAACAATTGTCCTCAATTGAACAACATCATCATCATGCACATAAGGAGCCAAATCCCCCATGTTGAAGATCGCACTTGCTCCAATTTCTCTTGCTAACTCCAAGTTGAATGCATTGTCATTGACCTTCTACACAATTTTGAAAGGACTGTTGGATCTAGGCATAAACTTGTTTTCGCGCAAGTTAGGAAACCTCTCATTTCTCAAATGAAGCTAGACAAGATCACCAACCTTGAACATCACCCTGCATTTTTGGCCAAAAGAAGTGCTCTTGTACAGTAGCTAAACTCTTATTAACACCAAAATATCTGGCAATGCCACCTCCATGAGCTTCTCTCACCAAAAGCTCTCGAATAGAACAAGAAGGAACGCATAAACGATTCCCCTTAAACAGAAAACCATCTTGAAGCACATAAGTACCTATGACACCCTTGGAACATTCTTCAATAATTAGTTGAAAATTCACATCTTGCTTGTAGTATTCCTTAATCAATTCAAATTCGAGCAAGCTGAAATTTAGAACACCAAGAAAAGCATACCTTCGAGACAAAGCGTCAGCAACAACATTATCCTTACCTTGCTTGTGCCTTGAAGAAAAGTTGAAAGATTGAAGGAATTCAACCCATTTAGCATAGTGTGGATTAAGCTTTTGATGTCCATGGATAAATTTCAATGCCTCATAATCTAAATGCAATATGAAGTGATTATGTCTCAAATAATGACTCCAATGATCAAGTGCTCTCACAGTTGCGTGGAACTCTTTATCATACGTAGAGTAATTAAGTTTTGCACCGCTTAACTTTTCACTGCAATAAGCAATAGGTATCTTATTTTGCACCAAAACAGCTCCTATGTCAACACCACTAGCATCACACTCCACCTCAAAAGGATTAGAGAAATCTGGCAGAGCTAGTATAGGAGTTTCACACAAGATTTTCTTTATTCTTAAAAGCCCTTTGAGTAGCCACATTCTACTCAAACTGCCCTTTCTTGATGCACTTGGTTATAGGCGCCACAACACTACTAAATTTCTTCACAAACTGCCTATAGAATGAAGCAAGACCATGAAAAAACCTTACCTCCGAAATAGTAGTAGGAACCGACCATGACTTGATAGCTTTCACCTTTGAAGGTTCCACTAAAACTCCATCCTTTGAGGCTACATAGCCAAGAAAAGTCATGCTTGGCACCAAGAAATAACATTTTCCTAATTTAGCAAAAAGTTATTGTTTCCTCAATACTTCAAAAAACGATCTCAAGTGCTCAATATAATCTTCAACACTCTTATTGTAAATCAGAATATCATTCAGGTAAACCACAACGAACTTACTAAGGAAAGGCTTCAATACCTCATTCATAAGTCTCATGAATGTATTAGGAGTATTAGTAAGATCAAAGGGCATGACCAACCATTCATACAAGCCCACCTTAGTCTTAAAAGCTGTCTTCCAGTCATCACCCTCTCTCATTCTAATTTTATGATAACCACTTCGAAGATAAATTTTTAAAAACACCCTAGAGCCATGTAATTCATCTAGTAAATCATCCAATATATCTTGGAATTAAAAATTTGTACTTTACGGTAATATTGTTCACTACCTTGCTATATATGCACATATGCCAAGTACCATCTTTCATAGGCACCACCAAGGTAGGTACGACACAAGGACTCATGTTCTCCCTCACATAACTCCTTTCCATCAATTCTTCAATTTGCCTTTATATTTCCTTAGCCTCTTGAGGATTACACCTATAAACTACCTTATTATGTAGTGGTGCTTTTGGAACTAGATCAATTTGATGCTCAAATCCTTCAGATGGGTGGCAAACTAGGTGGAAAGTCTTAAGGAAAAAAATCTTTGAACTCAATAAGCACCCGTTCTAGGATTTTAGAAGGTTTAACATGTGTTTGGTCAGATTGAACCTGACTAGCAATCAAAAGAAACCCCCTACCCTCTTATCCCAATTCATGCTCAAATTGTTTCTAAATCATGAGCAGATTCTCCTTTCATACTCTAAGTGAAGATAAAGGTTTCAAAGCCATTTTCTTATTCCCCTCTTCAGCAATATAGACATTGGTTCTTCCATCAAACTTCACAAATCTATCGCATTGCCACGGTCTACCCAATATAATATGACATGCATCCATGACACAAATATCACACAAGACTTGATCTTTAAATTTATAAATTTTGAAAGAGATAAGTGTTTGTTCTATTACATTCACTTCGCCACCATCACTTAGCCAATGCAATTTGTAGGGTCTACGTTGCGTCATTGTAGGCCACTTAAGCTTTTCAATCAATGTTGTAGAAACTACATTGGTGCAGCTCCCTATATCTATAATCATATTGCATAGCTTGTCTTTCACCAAAACCCTTGTCATGAAGAACTTGTCCCTTTAATAAGCTTCAAAAGGAACCGGTTATGCTTGCGAAATACTTTTAACAATCAGTTATTAACCATGTGTTTCTAGTTCTTCCTCGAAGTTAGCCTCATACTCCTCAACGTTCTCTTTGCGCACACCTTGCTTCTCTTCATCATTTATTTCTGACTCCTTTAAAGCATAGGTTGCATCAATTTCCTCAATGTCATGCAAGGTCATGATTTTATTGCTAGGACATTCACGCAACATAATGTCCATACCCCTTGCACTTGAAAAAAAAATCCTTTTATCCCCCGAAATCAAAGGCGTAGAGTTCTTCTCCTTATCCTTCTTGAACTTTTCAAATTTTGGGGTGAATTTAGCACTAGGTTGTGCCCGTTTCCTTTCTTAGATCTGCCATTTTCAAATATCTTGTTATTGGGTTTTACGTAGCTAGTTCTCTTAGTTTTTGCCTGCTTCTCTGCATACATGGCCACTTTACAAACTTCTTCAAAAGATCAATAAGGTTGCAAATCAACCTTCTCAACAATGCTTGAATTAAGGCCAGTTAAAAAGCAAGCAACTTTGTGCTCCATTCTCTCTTCTATGTCACACAGCTTGGTCAATATGTCAAACTCAACAGTGTATTCCTCAATTGAGAATGCCTTTTGCTTGAAACTCTACAATTTTAGGAATACATCTTGCACAAAATCAATAAGAAGAAAATGTTTTTTTATTCTTATTTTTAGTGCTTCCCAAGAATCAATCCATGTCTTGCCTTCTTTTCTCCTCGTAGTTTTCAGATTTTTATACCACAAGTTTGCATAACCTCTAAGCTTCAAAACAACCACCTTGAATTTCTTGTTATCATCATAGTCCTTGTAATCAAAGACTTTTTCAATACGCTAAAGCCATTCAAGGAATTTTTCTAGTTTCATGCTACCATCAAAGTCTAGAATATCCAAACGTAAGCCCTTATCATCATCCTTAGGCTCCTTAGCCCTCTAGTTTCCAGGTATGAAAACCTCTTCCTCCTCAAAATCTGATACTTGAGTATATCTTGCACAACTACTTGGACTAGGATAGGAATTTCTTTGATCTAGTTTTGCAACAATCACGTTCAGCCGTTCACTTAGCTCATTGATTTGTCTATCACACCGTAAATTTTGAGCTTGCTTTAACGTCAAACCTCGAGGAATGCCCTGTTCTTCCTCACTAGCCATGTTGATCCTTGAAAAAGAATTTTGATATGGATGAGTTCTTGATTACAACTTATGTTCTTGAAAACTTTGACCTCACCATACCCCTCTTGATCATTCCTAATTTGATGCAACTTTGTGAAAAATATGGAATTTTGAGAAAAACTATGATCTTGCAAGGTTCTTGAACGGATTCAATAAACTGAACCAAAGCTCTGATACCAAGATGATATACTTTATCTAAGGAAGACCAAAGAAGTGCGCAAATTAACTTTAGATTGATTCTATACAGAATTATTAGCGAGAAACAATGTTTGATTGATTTGATTAGATTGCTTAAAAAATTTAATCACCTACAAATTAAAACAAATCTGATTTTTGAAAGTATAAAGAAATTAACCACCAACTTTCAAAAATGTATGTAAGTTGTAAAACTCACGAATTCTCTATCACAAACGTACATATTAGGTAGGTATTTATAAGTTAAGCAGAAACTGAATTCTGCTTGGAAAAGAAAACTAATTCAACTAGGACTAGAAAACTAATCTAACTGGGAAAAGAAAAACCGACTTCAACTAGAAAACAAATAAACAAAAACCTAATATGCTGGTCATCGGAGGATAATTATCCACCGAAAAGTTAATTATCCATTGATGGGTTAATTATTCATTGATGGGTTAATTATTCACCGATGGGTTAATTATCTATCAATGAGTTTGTTAGGTCCCAAAGGGAAAAATATGAGAAGGGGAGTTGAATAGTTTTTTTCAAAATTTAAGTCTTGCTTATCAACTTTACAAATTTAAGTCACTTCTTGCTTACAAAAAGAACTTTCTTATATTTTGAAAAGAGTTAGCAGCGGAATTTATAGCAAAGAACCCCTTAGTTTTTAGACCAATGGCTTAAAGCAGCAATGTCAGTAAGTCTTTGCTAAATGAGTTTAGCAGATACTAATCAAAGCAGGGATAAAAGAAATACGCAATGTAAAAGATAAGCAGCAAAAAAAAGTGGGCAGGAGAATTTTTATAGTGGTTCGGTCAAAGCCTACTCCACTCTTCTTCTCTTTACTTGAGAAGACACTCACTAAAATGTTCATACAAAACACTAAGTAGGAGGACACTTAGTCCAGAATTACAATGGGTCACTTAGACCAAGTAGTCACACAGACTGATAGAAGATGTTGTTTCTTGCTTGCCATCTCTAAGTAGCAAGCTCCTTGTTGAGCAGAGTAGATAGCACTTGTTCAAGCTTGTTGTTGTGTCGTGCTGAGTTCTTTTAGTGTCAGATTGTCAGAGCAATTCTTGGTTGTTCAATCTTTATAAATGAAATTTATGACTCCTATTTATACTACTCCAAAAATCTATCCGTTGAGAATTTTGAAATAAATCCATTGGGAGTTGTACTGCCTTGACAGTAATTTGTACTTTTCTAGCTGTTTCTTGCTTAGTTCAAAAAGATAGCCGTTATTTTGTCTTCTAGTGCTTTTTGAAAAAGCTCTTTAGGAGTTGACTAGCAGGACAAAATATAGTCTTTTTTCTAACACTCTTGCTTGGATCAAGGTAAGGTTTCTTGCTATATCATTCATTGCTTATTCCCATTCTAAGCAAGACTGTCATTGAAATTTTCTTTATATCTTCAGCACCCTTCTTGATCGATGATTAAAGTCTTCACTAGTGATCAAAATCCTTGCTTAACTAGCAGAATATATCCACCTAACAAGTTGGATATTTTTCTAAGTCCTTTTACATCATATAATCAAGGACTATATTACATCATCAATTCTTATATTAAATAAATGCAATTCTTTAAGCAGGAGTAATATAAGCAGGGGTGCATCAACAATCTCCCCCTAATTGATGATGTCAAAACGAGTTATTTTGATCACTACAGCAAGCAACAAGATATTCATTTCATTTCATAAAAAAATGTTTTAAGTACATGAATGATGAATGAAAATAAAATAAAGACAATTAAACAAAATCCTTTTTAACCTTCACTATCAGTAGATTCCTCAGATCCTTGCTTATCTTTCGTTAGGTTTTATAACATTTGATAATGATTGTCTTTAGATTACTTAGATATACAAATGTATAGAAAGTGTTAAATAGTAACACCGAAGTTTTGTAGCCAGTAGTTATCTCTTTGATTGTAATTCATTTATTCGTTGTAAAGAGATAGACAGTGTTTTTAATTAGTCCCCGACTTAATTAATAATTGAACTATCGGAGACTACCTTAGTCCCCGATAGTGTTTTTAATTAGTTCCCAACTTAATTAAAAATTTGAACTATCGGAGACTAATCGGGTCTAGTCTTTTATGAATGAACATATCAGAGATTAGGGCAATCTCCGATCTAGGGCAATCTAGTAGTTACTCATACCCATGATCAAAAACGGTTCACTATCTTGTGAATTGCAAACATTTATAACACTTTAATAAAAGTAAATTCAAACACCTTTGCAATCACAATCTCTCAAGCTTTGAAATTATTTTCTCTCTACAAACACTCTGCAATTCAACCCTTTTTCAAAGAATTTCTTCACAAGTTCACACAGATCTCTTCAATGGCAGCCAAAATTGTATGCTTCAAGTTCGGAGACTTTGATTTCATCAAGACCAACCATGCAGGGGTGGTTGATAAACATGAATTTGAAGCATAGTACCATCCATTTGTAGATTTTCTACAAAACTCTTCACTGTCGTACGCCATATACGAAGCTCCCACACAAGCCGCTGAAGTTATCACGGCTATGTGGTCCACTGCAACCATACAGGATGAGGATGCTAACTCTCTTGTGGTAAGTTTCAGGTATGATAATTCTGTCTACACTATAGATCATACTGTTGTTAATAATGCTTTACGTCTACCTGTTTTTGAAAACTTTGACTCTCCTGCCTCTGATGAAGAAATATTTGCTATGTGTAAAAACTTACATTATTCTTCAGAAATTGTTTCTGTTGGGTCCATAACTCGACCCCATCTCAGGCAGGAATGATCACTGTTCTTTGATATAATTACAAAAGCTTTTTCTACAAAATGTAGTGACTATGATGCTATCACTACACTCACACAGCAAATTGCTTTTAGTGTGTTGTATGATAGACATCTAAACATTCGGCTTTTAATTCTGCAAAATCTTTTGGTAAAACTTAAATCTGGTAATAAAAATAAAATTTATTATGCTAGGTTTTTGATGATGATTGCCTATTATCTAATACCTAACCTTAATATTACTGGCATGCAAGTTGTACCAACTGTTTTGTAGAGTAAAAGAATTTTTACTGATGTGAAGCACAAATCTGCAAAGGTAAAGGTTCCTTTATTTTTTCCTCCTGTCATGAGATCTACTCTCATTGACAGGCTTCCAAATCTTTACTCTTTGTTATCTATTGAGGATATTGAACATCAAAACCGTATTAATCCTCCAACCACTTCACAACAACAATCAATAGCCCCCTCCACAGTTTTCCAAAAGACTGTGGTTGTAAAAACAAAGACAGCCAATAAACTCCCTGTAAAAAGAAAACTAATTGAAGGAGTAAGTGAGGCTGAAGGAGACAAAGAAGCTGAGGTGGCACCTCAGAGAAAGAAGAGATTCATAACCATAAGCCAAAAGGAATCCATTGCTTCCCAAAAGGCAATAGAGGATATAAAGAAAAACAGTGAACTGTCAATATCCTCTCAAAAGGATGTTGACATTGAAGAAAGTTTCCAACCAGGAACAACCTGTATAGAGTCTACACAACCTCTTGTTCACCAACAAGAGGAACCACAGAGAGACAAAATAAAAAATAAGAGTGACACTAGGAGTGCACACACAGAGTCATCTATTGATGTTCCTCAATTTTCAATATCTGAGGAACATCCAACACTCCAAACTGTACATTCTTCTCCTTTTTCTCCCATTCTTGATTCTTTTGATACTACTAATTTAAATCTTCTTGATTTTTCCCAAGAGGAGCCACTATTCGAGACAAGCTCTCAAACTTATTCCATGGAGAAATCCCTAGCCCCAGAAACACAAAGGGAACCCACTCTTCATGTAGTCATCCACACTTCTTCTCTACCCCTCATTTCTGTAGGACAGAGTGACTCTATCCAAATGAGTGAGGATGTGAGAATAAATAGTGAGAGTCAGGCTCCTGGCCTGGAAAAAGGAGAGGATATACACATACAAGAGAGTCAAGCTTTAGACAGCTTGGAAAAAAGAGAGATGGAGAAGCTGGGTGTCCAACCCTAGAAAAAAAGAGAGGGTGTGAGCAAGGATGAGATCCTTGAAGAAAATAATAGAGAGAAATTTTCAGCAGGTGCATTTTTACAACCTGTTGAAACCATCACCCCAGAAGCTCAAGTTTCTTCTGCTCCCTCCACTACAATCCAAATAGGAGAAATTGGGACTAGTTCAAGCACAGGGGATGCTGCATTTCATGTTCTATCTAAAATGTCCAATGCAGACTTTGAACTCCTATATGGTCTACAACAAAGACAAGACCACATTTCTGCATTGAAGACAGGGCTTGCAAATGACCCTATGCTTGAAGAACCTGAAGAGGAGAAGGTGGATGTTTGGATTAATGCAAACTACACAAACTCTCTTGAGGATGCAGCTGCCCAACTCAGGCAGGACTATGTGACCAACATTGGGTCAACTGCAGCTGCCCCATCAATCAAGGATATACTAGAAGAAGTAACCAAGGTGGATAAGAAACATACAAAGTTTCACCACTTCTTGGTTACTAGCATTAATGGGGCAGTCCAAAGAATGGAGGAAAGGATGGAGTTGGAAACAGCCAAAATAAGAAGGTGCTATGAAGGACACTTGCCAAGGAGGACTATTTCTTCAATTGATTCAATTATCAAAGCCAAGTCCAAGACTGACAGTAGAATTCAAGCCATTGAAGCCAATGTCCAACTCCTCCTTCAAAAACAAGACAGAATGGAACAACTCCCGCTACAGGCAATTCCTCATTTGGCCACCTCCTCCCACTCTAAAGATGTTGATGTCAAAAAGGGGGAGAGTAGTCATTCCAAACATGTTCCTGTACAAAAATCGTAATCAAAATCTGTTCCAGCTCTTGATGTAGAATTGCAAACAATGATGGACAGAATTTTGAAGAAATATTATGATCTTGAAGCAGCCACAAAGTCAACAACAACACAACCACCACCACCACCAACAACAAAGATACCAACAGCAACTTCTCCTTCCACTGCACAAACCCCAAGCACAACAAAGGATAAAGGCAAGGGAGTCATGGTTAAAGAACCAAAGAAACAAATTCCTTCTCAACCAGGACAGCCCAAGCTAATGGGAGATGCCATGAAGACTGCTCACTTTCCCACTCCAGTTGAATTGATAGTGGATGGGAAACTAGAGTTAGTTTATCCTCAAGAGCAAAAATTGATTGAAGTTGATGCTTTACTAGCTCAGAAATTACAAGAAGAGGAAGACATGGCAGCAGCAAGGGAAGAGGAGGAGACAAAGAAAAAGAAGATCTCTGCAAGAAGATTAGGTGCACAGAAAGCAGTCATCACCAAAAAGAAAAACAAGGAGATGGAAGAGGCAGAGAAGAAATCGAGAAGGAGGTCTTTGGTCTAGGAATCTATAAAGAAACCTGTGATTAAAGCATCTATCAAGAAACCTATATCTCAAGAACTTCCAAGGCCAACCGAGACTGCCTTAGTGGCTGTGAGTGGACCAACAAAGCCACGAACAGTTCCATCAAGGAAGTCTTATAAGGTTGAAATGGCTAGCACTGAAGAAATCATCAAGGCCCTAAAAAGGAGAACAAAGAATATATATCTGATCAAGGGTAAAAATAACAAAGAATTGCTCCATGTCTTTCTAAAAGATGGAGAATCTTTGAAATTTGAGAGGCTAGCCTTAGAGGGACAAACTAAAGAGAATTTGGAGTGGTTGCTGACTATAGTGCTTGAGACTTCTGATCTCAACAAGGATTTTCGAAGCCAAATTCAGAAGGTGATGAAGGTGAAACATAGCTTAGACACAGTGCCAGAAGTTGATCCTAAACCTCTTGGATTATGGTATTAGAATTTCCATGGAGAAAGAGTTTTCTTCAATTTTAACAGAGGTATCAACAATGTCACTGAGAGACACAGTGAAGGATTTATTAGTCTACTCAAGGATGCAGAAGAAGAAACAGAGATAATCCTGAAAAAGCTGTTGATAGAAAGATTGGAAGTGCTGAGGAAAAATAGGAGGTAAAGCTGTTGTGTTGGAAGGTAAGTTGATTGTTGAATAAGCTGTAATTTTTATATTTTTTTTGAAGCCAGACTTAAAGGATTTAAACCTGAGTCTTGGTGGAAGCTGAATGATAGATCAAAGATCTTAATTCAGATACATTTGTAGTTTGTAATTCTTTATTCTTTATTCTTTATTCTAAGTAATACTTGTAAGTTTGAGTTTTGACATCATCACCAACCTTGAAATTATGCTTATCATTCTGATATTCATAATTAGGGGGAGATTGTTAGGTTTTATAACATTTGATGATGATTTTCTTTAGATTCCTTAGATATACAAATGTATAGAAAGTGTTAAATAGTAACACTGAAGTTTTGTAGCCAGTAGTTATCTGTTTGATTGTAATTCATTTATTCTTTGTAAAGAGATAGATTCATTTTTATTTGTAAGTAACTGCTGGAAAAGTTGTATCAAAGCTTCAACAAGTCAAAATGTGTATTTGATCCGTCGGAGATTACAAAAAGGCTTATCGGAGACTAAGGCAACATTTGTCAGAGACTAAGTATTTTGTCAATCGGAGACTACGTCTTATATCATCAGAGATTAAAGATAAAGTATCAGAGACTAATGCTTACGTCATCAGAGACTAAGCTGACGTCACCGGAGACTAAGTATTAAAGCATCAGAGACTAAGCTGACGTCATCGGACACTACACAACCTGATCAGAGACTATACGACCAGAGACTAAACGATCAGGGACTAAAAGCTAAAGTCATCGGGGACTAGTCGTGATTTATTTCCTGATAAGATACAGAGTTCGAATTGAATAAGGAGTGTCTTCCACGTGAATCAAGATACTATTGAAGACGTAGCTGGTAAGGAAACAAGCCAGAATCTGTTCCTAATCAGAAAGGAAAGATTGTGTTTAATTCGAATAATGAAGCTGAATCATTATTGATTTAGAATAGAAACTGAGTAATTCAGTTTTAGAAGTTGTAATTAGTTTTACAGAAAATTGTAATTCGAAGCTGTATAGGTTTTCATAGTTTGTATCTTTACTATTCAAAAAAGAATAGAAGCTGACGATCATATTGTTATGATTGTTAGAATTTGTAATCAATTGTTAAAATAATAAAAAGCAATTGTTTATAAATTGATTTGAGTTCTTGTTCTTTATTTCCGCAAGTAATAATTGATTTCTTGAAGAACAAGCAATCGAAAAGAATTCAAAGAACTTGTATTCAACCCCCCTTCTACAAGTTCTCGGCTATCTCACTGGGAAAACATCTTCTTCTCCATACTTCAGCAGTTCCAATCTCCTCCTTTCCTCGGCCTCCTCCCTTTCCCTTTTTATTGCCTCATTTTCCTACTTTCTTCGCTCCATCATTTCCTTCTTGCGAGTATACTTCCTCTCATTTTGCTGGTCCTTGAGTCTCTTTATTTTCAGCTCATACTGCTTGATTTTGGATTCAAAGTCTTTATTGCTTGCAAGCAGTTTAAAACTTTTAGCAGGGCCTGACTTCTTGGTCATCACATCCACTTCTTCAAGGGCCTTCTGCAGTTTCATATAGGGAGAAGGATTGAGAATTTGTACAGCAAAATCAGGGATGTGTTTAGGAATTCTTCTTCTGGCCACGACAGTAGGAATAACAACAGGAGCAGGAGCTAAAGCCGTTTGATCTTGTTGTTGCTGTGTTGCATCATGATCTCTCTCCCCCTTTTTGATATCATCAGTCATCAGAGGGAGAAAGCCAATCAGCTTGTTGAGAGTTAGCAAGATCTGATCTTGCTTGCACTCTATCTTGTTAATTCGGTCTTCAAGCTCTGAGGAAGCAGGAGAAGCCTTTGAACTTTGAGTAGATTCAGTAGGCTGAGAGTTAAGACTTGCTAAGACCTTATCCATTTTGGAGTCCAGTTCAACAAGCCTTTTCTTTGTGGACTTGGAGGTGTGGGACCAAGCTGATTTAGTAGCCTTGGAGGCAGCAGAAGGAAACTTGGGAGGATATGAGTCTTCAAGCCGGACAGGAACAACAGAGGTGGAACAGATGTAGACTTGATGGCGTGCACATGAGAAGTCTTCATTGGAGGGATCAACATGAGGAGTTTAATAGTCAGCAGCAGGGATATTTACAGTAGGGAATGAAGGAAATTTGTGTTGGCGCAGATCAATGCGAAATCTTCTGGCAAAACTGGCTGTTGTGTACTCTGAATAGGGAGTTGAAGTGATCATGTTCTAAGCAGCTCGCCATGGATTTTTAATTAGTACAAGAAAATTTGGCACCCTTCTGAAGGAGTCTGATATGGTGTGTATCCCCATTCCACACCAATAAGCATGAAGTATAGGTAGGAAGAGTAGGAAGTTAGCAGGACGCATGTAAGAAAAGAAATCATCATTCAGACCATGCCACAACCGTCTGCTCTTTACTGATGCTTCAGAAGGAAGGATTTCTTCTTGGAATTCTCTCCTCTGAATGGCCGACATTCCATATATGCTGCTCATGTTATCAGCATGAATATCCTTTGCTCTTTGATTGGCTAATTACTTGAGGAAATGTTCATAGAGAAAAATTTCCTTTTTTGCCCTGATATAGTAAGAGGTATGTCTGACTGGGGCATCAAAGCCTAATTCCTTGAGTCATTTTAGCAGGACACATCGAAAGTGCTTTATTGTAAAATCAAGATCAATAGTCATTCTAAAGTTCAGGACTGTTGTCTTCAGTGAGTTCCCTCTTGACCATTCTGATAGCGGCAACAGCAGCCTTGGCCATTCTTTCTTCAGCAGATTCTTGAGGTACTGTCTGTTCCCCCTCAACAGCAGGAAGGATGTTAATCTCCTCTTCAGTAGGCTCCCTCTCAGTAGGTACCCTTGCTAGTGAGAGATGGTTGGGTCCTTCTTGAATTTGTTCAGCAAGGTATGCCTTAGGATCCAAGCCAACTTGCTTAACATTTTTAATAAGCAAGGCTTTGATAAGCTGTTCAGATTATTGCTCCAATCGCCTTTGTGTTGGGACCCCATCGGAGCTACTATCAGAGTCACGACTGCTTGACTCTCTGATTTTCTTTCCTTTACCTTTCCCTTTTTCCACAATGTGTTTTCTTTTTGGTGGGGCCACATTGTCTTGAATAACAAAGGCAGGTAAAACCAGTCGGCGTGCAGCAGGAGGTTTGATGGTGGGGGCTCGAGTCTCTACTAATTAGTCTATGCAAATATCTTCTTCTGTGATTGGCTCATGTTTGCCCATATCAGCAAGATGTAAGTTCGTGTGCTGCAACTTTCCAGTGATTTCAACATCAACAGCATCATCCTTGGCCATTGGACCTGTGACACTATCTGGTGTGTGAGCAAGCTCGAGAACTTCGGTGATGCTGACCAGTTCAGTGGTAGCGTCACTTCCTGCTGGGAGTTCAACAGTAGGGGTAGGTTGACCAGTAGCAATGATCGCTCCTATGACAACATCAATTTCTTTGAAGAGTTCATCAGATGAACTCTTCCCAGTATCAGCAGGAACGATTGATGTGGAGGCAGCAGGATGGTACTCGTCTATTTCTCTGAATAGCTCATCTTCTGCTGATACAGTGGTGATTGGAACAGCAAAGGGTATATCCTGCTGTTTAGGTTCCTGCTCATCGTCAGTGGGAGGTTCAACATCTGAACCTCCTTCAGCAATGGCTTTGGAAGCAACATCTTCATCATACAGTTCTATGAAGAAGTCGTACACTTCTTTTTCCTCTAAATCGAGGGTGGATGGGTCAAACCTAGCATCAGCAGCAGCAACTGCCTTAGATTTCTTTTTCGGCTGCTGGATTTGAGCAGTAGTTCTTCTTTTCCTACTAGGTTGGACAGCAGGAACTGTTGCAGTGGTAGATGGTCTTTCATCAGGAAGTGAAATATCCTGCTGTCCCACAATAACGTCTGCCGATTTCTTTGTTCTCTTTTCGGCAGCTGCTCTTGCTAGGGCAGCAGGGTTCCTTTCATAGTTCAGCAAGATGGCTGGGGTAATGATCTTGCTCTTTGGCAGCTTCTTGGATCTGGTCCCTGCTGGGAAGTCGTTTCCAAAAATCCCCTTTAGCAGCAGGGACAGTGTTCGTCCATGGAGAATCTTAATTTTCTTCTTGCTGGAAAAGAAATCTTTCAGCAGATCGAAGAATATCTGGGCCCAATTTATTTCCTGCTCAGACTTCAGCAGGGAAACTAAAGAGATGACCTTTGCTGATGCCTCATATTGAGAGGTGAACTTGCACAACAAGGTCTTGTGTAGGATGTCCATGAGGAAATCCCATTTCTTTAGGAAATCCTTTCTTTTCTTGGTATTATGGGTTTTGACATACCCAAGATCTTTTAACACAATAGGGACTATGGTGGATGAGGGTAGCAGACCTTGACTTGTCATCTGCAGAGTATCCCTGATGGTTGCTGCTGTAATGGAAACTTGTTGTCCATCTACTCGACCTCTGATGCTGTTGTCTCTTACTTGTGCAGTCTGACAGAATTCCCTTAGAATTTCTTCATATGGTGGGGAATCAGCAGAGATTACATATCTGATGTCACTGTTCCTCAGCAGCCTTATAACATCAAGTATCTCAGCATCCTGCTAATCAGCAACAAAGGAGTCTAAATCAATGATAGACTCAGACTCGATTTTATCAAGCCAGTTTGATATCTTGCTGTGTTTAGTCAGAAAAAGGGGTGGTTTAAAGGTTGAGGAATGGTGGTTTTTGGCAGAAGTTTTAGAGAGAGAAAGTGAGTTTTAGAGAGAATTTACTTAGGTTCCAATCAGCATCAGCAAGAGCATCCTCAATCTTCTTAGGTTCCATTTGAGAAAGGAAGCTTAGAAAACTATTTTCATTTTGAGCAGATCTTCTGGTCTTTACTAGGCTTGTAGGATTTCTAATTATCAAGTCTTCTGAGTGAGACTTGGTCCATTTCATCCTTCTTGGTAGATCTGATCGAATATCTTGCTGTCTTAGTTCCTCCAAGTTGGGTTCATCATCTTTTACTTCAGCAGGGGTGCCATCCAATGGAGCAGTGCTTTCTGATGGTACTTCAGCAGGGTCTTCCTTGGACTCTATGACTTGAAGATTCTCCTTTGGTTCCTGCTCAGTTATAAGAGGGAGTGAACCACTTGGTTCCTCATGGTTAGTTTCATCAAATACAACATGAACAGACTCTTCTACTGTTAGAATTCTTTTCTTAAAGACTCGAAAAGCTTTGCTGTGGGTAGAATACCCTAAGAAGATACCTTCGTCAGATTTTACTTGAAATTTAGTCAAGTACTCCTTACCATTGTTGTGAACATAGCAGGGACACCCAAAGATTCTGAAGTAGCTTATGTTTGGTTTTCTCCCCTTCCATAGCTCGTATGGAGTTTTGCCAAGTGTTGGATGAATGAGTGATCGATTTTGAGTATAGCAAGCAGTGTTCACTGCTTCTGCCCAGAAGTACTCAGGAAGTCTAGCATCAGCAAGCAATGTTCTTCCAGCTTCTTCTAAGGTTCTATTCTTTCTTTCAACCATTCCATTTTGCTGTGGAGTCCTTGGTGTAGAGAAGTTATGAGAAATTCCTTGCTCATCACAGAACTCAGTAAAGCCTCCAAAGTCGAATTCTCTTCCATGATCACTTCATACTGACTTGATTCTGAGTTCTTTCTCATTTTGCACTTGTCTGCTGAATTTCTCAAACTCTGCTAATGCATCATTCTTGTGAGCAAGAAATAATGCCCATGTAAATCTAGTGGAATCATCCACAATAGTGAATGCATATTTCATTCCTCCAAGACTACTTGCTATAGGGCCAAACAAATCAAGATGTAATAGCTGGAGAGGCATAGAGTTTGATTTTTCAGGTTTG
Source organism: Centella asiatica (assembly GCA_014636745.2). NCBI lineage: Eukaryota > Viridiplantae > Streptophyta > Magnoliopsida > Apiales > Apiaceae > Centella > Centella asiatica. The sequence goes on from CM025781.1 coordinate 26,715,403, forward strand.
CTTAAGAAAGATTGTTTTGTTTGCTTACCAAATTGACAAGCTCTACAAGGTTTTTCTTTTTCAAAGGAAAATTTAGGCAAACCTTTTACAAGGTCTTTAGCAGCGAGTTTTGAAATCGTTTTAAAGTTTAAGTGTGAAAGTCTCTTATGCCATAACCAACTAGCATCTGCTGAAGCTTTAGCAAGAAAGCAGGTTGTTTCAGTAGGACTTAGCTTAGCCAAATCTACTACATAAACATTCCCATTTCTTGAACCAGAAAGCTTCAGAGAATTTGTTTGAAGATCTCTTACCTGACATTGATTGTCTAGGAAGGTGACCTTATGCCCTTTGTCACACAACTGGCTTATGCTAAGCAAGTTGTGCTTGAGACCCTCCACATAGGCAACCTTGTTGAAGCAGATTAATCCATTTCCTGTTGAACCATATCCTTTAGTCCTTCCAGCACTATTATCTCCAAAGATCACCTGTGGTCCATCCTTTTCTTTGAAATTGGTGAGCAAGGCTTTATCTCCTGTCATATGTCTTGAACATCCACTGTCCAAGTACCAAATTTGTTCCTTGCTCACAACCTGCAAAACATAAGCAATTACTTTGGTACCCAGCAAGACTTGGGTCCATTAAGGTTAGTACCCTTGGGGACCCATACTTGTCTCAGTTTTGGTTTTTGAGACCAACCAGTATAGTAAGGGTCAGCAAGGCAAAGAGAAACTATGTGGCCAATCCTATGGCAACGATAGCATCTCAGATGCATCATGTTGTGATGTGTGTGCTGCTTACCTCTTCTCTTAGGTTGAGGTTGTTTCCAGTGTTTGCTCCTATCACCTTTGCTAAATTTCAAATTCCTCGCATTGTTGTAATTATAAGGAGGAGGAACATAGTTCTTGCTAAACTTTCCACCCTTGGTCTGTTTAGTACCATGTCCCTACTTATAGTTACGGTCAGCAGGGAATTTGTTCTTTAGCAAGGTAACATTTCTATAACCTTTGGTTTTAGCAGGAGTTTTACACTCTGCTGAATGCACAGAGATCGTTCTGCTGATAGACTCAGCATCACTTTCTCCACTTTCTTCAGCAAGGACTTCGCAAGTCCCGGAGCCAATTCCACTTCTATCTAGCATGCTTCTTTGGCTTTTTAGCAAAGCATATGCATTAGAAGTTGATTTGTTCCAAGTGGAGATTGTAATAGTTAATTCCTCAACTTGGGAGGATAACTTAGACTCTCTCTCTTGAGAGTCTCTGAGGTGCTGTCTAAGCAAGGTCCTCTCATCATCAGCAGCAAGTAACTCAAAATTCTCTGCTTGCACCTTTTCAAGTGTAAGCAAGATTTCAGAGTTCTTGCTCCTGAGTTAATCAGACTCTGCTGAAGCAACTCTCAGCAATCTTCTATATTTGTGCCACTGAGATGCAACATCCTTAAGCAAGGAGCGCAACTCAGCTTCAGTGATGTCGGGAGAGTCAAAGTCAAATACCTCAGTAAGGTCAACCTCCTTGCTGGGATCAGATTCCCTTGCCATTAAGCAAAGGTTGGCAATTTCTGGTCCGGAGTCTGAGTCGCTTTCACTTTCACTCCTAGACTTTTCAGCAATGAGTCCCTTGTCCTTGATGTTTGAATTATTCTTCTGCTGGTATTTCTTCTTGTAATATTCTTTTCCCTTGCTCTTGTCATTAGCAGGGAATTTCTTTTCCTCTCTTGCTGAACTTCGACAGTCAGCAGCATAATGACCAGGCTTTTTACAATTATAGCAGAGATCTTTAAATAAATCTCTCTTACTGCTGCTTGTGTTTCTTTTGAAGTTTCCTCTATCCTTCTTCATGAACCTTCTGAATTTTCTGGCTAGCATAGCCATATCTTCATCACTATCAGCAGATTCAGAGTCAGAATCTACTTGTTGCTTAGATTCAGCAGCCTTCAAAGCAATTCTATCTTTCCTCCTCGGCTCAAATGTAGCTTCTCTCTGAGCCAACTCCATTTCATAAGTCAACAGGTTTCCATAGAGTTGTTGGAGATCCGTAGTGTGTAAATTCCTCAACTCTTTGACAGCAGTGGTCTTAGGATCCCACTGCCTTTGCAATGATCTCGTGAATTTAAGATTAATGTCCTTTGTGTCATAGGTCTTCTCTAGAGCACGCAAATTGTTAAGCAGGATAGTAAATCTCTCGTACATAGCAGTGAGATTCTCCCCCTGCTGCATGTTGAACATTTCATATTGTTGAATAAGCAAGGATTGCTTATTCTCTCTGACCTCAATTGTTCCTTCATTGAGCACTAGCAAGGCATCCCATACCTCTTTAGCAGAGGTGCAGTTGGATACACTTTCGAACATTTCCTCTTCAAGAGCCATGAAGAGAATGTTCATTGCCTTCTTATTGTATCAAACCAACTTCTTCTCTTCATCCGTCCATTCCTTTCTCTGCTTAGGAATGAGCTTATTTGGATCATCAGCAGATAGCTTTTCTGGAATGTAGGGTCCAACCTTTATTGCTTCAAATAGTTCCTCATCAATGGCATCCATGTATACCTGTATTCTCAACTTCCAGTTAGCAAATCTATCTCTGGTACACATAGGGGGCTTGCCACCAAAATCACTTCTTAAAGCCATTAGAAAGATTTAAGTTTGGATCCTCTCAAGCTGTAGGGCTTAGCAAAGAGTGTTAAGCTCTGATACCACTTGTTAGGTCCCAAAGGGTAAAAATACTAAAAGGGGGGGTTGAATAGTGTTTTTCAAAAATTAAGTCTTTCTTAGAAATCTTTACTGAATTAAAAATCTTCTTGCTTATAAAAAGGTTTCTTATGATTTTCAAAGAATTTAGCAGCAGAATTGTTTTAAGCAAGGAACCCCTTAGATTTTGTATCAAAAGTTAATGGCTTGAAGTAGCAAAGATAGTAAGTCTTTGCTGAACAAGTTCAGCAGGACTAAAGCAAAGCACAGCAAAGCAAGGAAGCAATATAAAAGATAAGCAGGAGAAGAGAGAGAATTTTTATAGTGGTTCGGAATAATCCTACTCCACTCTTCTTCTCTTTTACCTGAGAAGGCTATCACTATAATTTGTTCACACAGAACAATCAGCAAGAGGACACTTAGTCCAATTTACAATGGGTCACTTAGACCACTTTAGCAGGACACTTAGTCCAATTGTCACACAGGCACTAAGAAGATTTCAGAAAATCTTGCTTGCTATCTTCAAGTAGAAGGCTCCTTGGTTGAGCAGATAGATAGCGCTTGTTCAAGCTTTATTATGTCTTGCTGTAGTCTTTAAGATGTCAGAGAATTTTGTTCAGGAGGTAGTTGGTTCATTGGTTAGTCATAAATGAAATTTATGACTTCTATTTATACTCCTCCAAAGAATCTATCCGTTGGAAATTTGAAATAGATCCGTTAGAGTGTACTATCCTTGATGCGACTTGTACCTTTTCAGCAGTCCTTGCTTAGTTCAAAAAGTTGGCCGTTTTTCTGTCTTCTAGTGCCCTTCAGTAGAGATTCCTAGAAGTTGACTAAGCAGGGAATAAGATAGCTTCTCTGACAATCTTCACTTTGATAAGCAAAGGATCTTGCTTACTAGTCCTTGCTTATTTCCATTCTAAGCAGGACTATACTTGGAAAATTCTTCGTCTTCAGAATCCTTCATAGCAAGCTTATCAGTAGACTTCAATGGTGATCAAAGGTCCTTGCTTAACTACAAATTATATCCACCTAACATGTTGGATATTTTTCTAAGTCCTTTTACATTGTCTAAGCAAGGACTATATTACATCATCAATTCTTATATATTAAACACATAATGAAAGTTTAAGCAAAGATAATATAAGCAGGGGTGCAACAACAGATTCGGCTTCACTTTCTCCACTTTCTTCAGCAGGAATTTCGCAAGTTTCGAATCCAATTCCTCCTCGATCTAGCAAGCTTCTTTGGCTTTTCAGCAAAGCACAAACATTAGAGGATGACTTGTTCCATGTGGAGATTGTTGCTATTAATTCCTCAACTTGGGAGATTAACTTAGACTCCCTCTCTTGAAAGTCTCTGAGATGTTTTCTAAGCAGGGTCCTTTCATCATCAGCAGCAACTAACTCCAAATTCTCAGCTCGCACTTTTTCAAGTGTAAGCAGGATTTCAGAGTTCTTGCTCCTTAGTTGATCAGACTCTGCTGAAGCAGTTCTCAGCAATCTTCTATATCGATGCCACTGAGATACAACCTCCTTAAGCAAGGAGCACAACTCAGTTTCAGTAATGTTAGTAGAGTCGAAATCAAATACCTTAGTGAGATCTACTTCCTTGTTGGGTTCCGATTCTTTAGCCATTAAGCAGAGATTGACAATTTCTGGTCCTGAATCTTCTGATTCACTCTCACTGTCACTCCAAGATTTTTCAGCAAGGAGTCCCTTGTCTTTCTTAGAGGAGCTATTCTTTTGTTGATATTTCTTGTAGTACTCTTTTCCCTTGCTCTTATCATTAGCAGGGTATTTCTTCTCATCCCTTGTTGTGCTTCAGCAATCAGCAACATAGTGTCCTGGCTTCTTGCAGTTGTAGCAGAGATCTTTTGAAGGGTCTCTCTTGCTGCTACTTCCATTTCTTCTGAAGTTTCCTCTATCTTTTCTCAAGAATCTTTTGAACTTTCTTGCTAGCATGGCCATGTCTTCATTGCTGTCTCCAGATTCTGAGTCTGAGTCTGCTACATGCTTAGGCTCAGCAGCCTTTAAAGCCACTCCTCTGTCTTTCCTTCTAGGTTCAGTAGTAACATCTCTTTGAGCTAGTTCCATTTCATAGGTGACCAGGTTTCCATATAGATGTTGAAGATCAGTAGTATGTAAGTTTCTCAATTCCTTTACTGCAGTGGTTTTAAGATCCCACTGGCTTGGTAAAGATCTCATAAACTTGAGATTGATGTCCTTGGTGTCATAGGTTTTTCCTAGAGCACGCAAATTGTTGAGCAAGACAGTGAATCTTTCATACATAACAGTAAGGTTTTCTCCTTGCTGCATACTGAACATTTCATATTGCTGTATAAGCAAGGATTGCTTATTTTCTCTGACTTCTGTTGTTCCTTCATTGAAAACTAGCAAGGTATCCCATACTTCTTTAGCAGAGGTGCAGTTAGAGACACTTTCAAACATTTCTTCCTCAAGAGCCATGAAGAGAATGTTCATTGCCTTCTTATTGAATCCTACTAATTTCTTTTCTTCATCCGTCCATTCCTTTCTCTGCTTAGGTATAAGCTTGTTGGGATCTGCAGGGTTTATCTTCTCTGGTATGTAAGGCCCAACTTTTATTACTTCAAATAATTCTTCATCAATTACATCCATGTACACCTGTATTCTCAATTTCCAATTAGCAAATCTATCTCTGGTGCACATAGGGGGCTTGCCACCGAAATCACTTCTTAAAACCATTAAAATTTAGGATCCTCTCAAGCTGTAGGGCTTAGCAAAGAGTGTTAAGCTCTATCCGTTGAGAATTTTGAAATAGATTCGTTGGGAGTTGTACTGCCTTGACAGTGATTTGTACTTTTTTAAATGTTCCTTGCTTAGTTAAAAAAGATAGCCATTATTTTGTCTTCTAGTGCTTTTTGAAAAACCTCTCTAGGAGGTGACTAAGCATGACAAAAGATAGTCTTTTTCTGATACTTTTGCTTGGATCAATGTAAGGTTTCTTGTTATATCATTCATTGCTTATTTTCATTCTAAGCAGAACTGTCCTTGAACTTTTCTCTATATCTTCAGCATCCTTCTTGATCGATGAGCAGAGTCTTCACTAGTGATCATAATCCCTGTTTAACTAGCAGAATATATGTACCTAACAAGTTGGATATTTTTCTAAGTCCGTTTACATCATATAAGTAAGGACTATATTACATCATCAATTCTTATATTAAATAAATGCAATTCTTTAAGTAGGGGTGCATCAATAGAGTTAATTATCCATCGATGAGTTATTTATCTACTGATGGATTATGTTTCACCTGCAGCTTTGTCTACACATTCTGCTTCATACCATCTGTGCTTCGTTAATAGTTAGACTCGCTGCTACCTTTGTAGTATTCCCTAACCAATTCTCATGCAAAACATTAATGGAAAACAAGTCTAAGGCCACTTTCTTCATCATGAGATTAAGCACATTATCATCCAATGCTCCTGCATCAGCTTCATTTGCATTTTTTTTTTTTCGTTTCTATTTTGAACTTGTTACGGTTCAATACAACTACATTTGCTAAATGGAATTTAATCATTTTATTTGATAAATGGAATCCCAAGAAAGAAAGAAAAAAAAGAATACTACGAGTACATATTTATCTTATCTCAATTAAATCTCAATACATCCATATGACAAATCGAACTTTAAAATCTCTCGTTGGCAGTATATATGTACACTCAAGTTTATAAACATAGGGGCAGTACTGTGTATACGAGAAAAACTGAACATTCATAAAAACTATCGGACAATAGAATTAGACATAAGGTAGATGGATTTTACAAAAGAATAAATTACTTAAACTAATTCATACTCATTTTCACGAACGAATCATAAATTATGTCGTTCCATTAATGCGATCCGCTAAGGATTGACCCTTCTCAAATTAGAATTGTAGATCATCACAAATAAAACGATATAATCTACAACCATCCATGAAAATGAATGTGAATTTAACTATATACGTAGATATGTAAAAAGACAAGAATGCAAATTTTAGAAATTTTCATTAAGACCATTATTATTTGCCCTGTACGTTAAGTTTGTAATGCAGTAAATTAAATGTGTATATTTCTCCAAAATTGTCATCTTAGTTTTATGTTTCATGTATTCATAATCATTATGAACTCCCATTGAACCAAATCAATTTTATGATTGAAGATTTATAAGATTGTATTTATTAAATAGGTTTTCGTTCTTAAATTCACTTGATACAATTTGTGTATTTCTTCAAACGTCATAATTAAATTAGTTAACTTTGTCCGAATGGGAAACAGATTCCATGAACTGCTAGTGAGAAGATGCATTATTAAAATCTTTACATTTTGTATGCTTAGTAAGTAGAATGTTAAAAAAACATTACATTTTGTGTTATTTTTTGTTCTTAGTATGTGATGGTACAACTTTTGCATATATTTGTGTTATTTATCTGTATAGAATATTTTTATTTTAATCCATACAATTATTTATAGAAAAACTACTTTAAAATATATAAAAACTCAATATTATTACTAATATGATATTTCATTTGTGGTTTTCAAATGAAATTTATTTAATATGTATCATATGAGTTACTAAATTATTAAAAATTATTTTATTTAAATGATAACAAATAATTCGTATCCGTAGTCAAATTTAATTTAATTAAACGGATATTATCTGTATTCAACGAATACGAATATGAATATAGACATATTTATATATGTATCCGTATTCAACTAATTACACTCCTAATAGTACTCATTTTTTGAGAATGTAAACTTTGATTTTCCATTAATCGCCTGTTTGTCTAGCCTCTTCTTCTCCCAATTCTCTTTCTCTTTCTCAAGATTATCATTAACGATCCATATTAAAATAAATTATACTCAAAATATAAGAAACCTATTTAAAAAACGCAAAACAAATGTAACACAATACCAAAAAAAGGCTTTTTCTCGACGCCACTAATTATGACGACTTAAGACCGTCGAGATGTACTATATCTATCGGTAGTGCGGAGAAGCATACTTTTGTGCCAAATATTGTCTCGACAGCAGGCCGACGATTGTACAACTCAGTCGTCGATATTAGTATTTTGATTTTTTTACTATATTTTGGAAATAATGAAATCTTTTTTTTAATTTTTTTGCATAAATATATCTATACTCTCGACGATAAGCCATCGATATTAGTTTTTGGTGGAAAAATATTGCCGCCTATTTTTTCTGGGAAAAATTGATTCCCCCCAACAATTTTCTCGACAGCTTGCAGTCAAGATTAGTTTACGTAGCCGTCGAAAAATAGTTCTTTTTTAAAAAAATTTTTGTTATTAAATATTAATTAATAACAAAAAATATTTAAAATTTATTAAATTAGATGTTGTATATAGGTATACCTTGAAAGCATGGTGGTTATGAAATTTTGCTCTAGCCTAAAGTTTAGAATATGCATGAGCTGCCACTTAAATGTATAAGATCAAATTTTAATTCTAAGATCATCTATCTAAGTCAATTTACCTAGCTAGATTATGATCTCATTTGTTTTGACTTAAATTTTAGAAATTATAAATTCTGACAATATAATTTACCATATAAAAATTTAAAATTTAAGTCAAAATAAAAGGAGTGAATATCTTAAAACTTTGATTTAGTTTAGAATTTTGAGTGGGTGCTACTTTGACAAATAAAAATATAACAAATTCGAATTAGTAACATAGTATGTACGTTCATATTAACTTAATGATGTATGAATTTATGGAAGGTTAAAATTAAAAATAAAAACTAAGGTGTGTCAGGGTTTTTTTTTTGTACTTCTCATTTAATATCCGAATTATTTCGATTAATTCAGATCATACCTTTAGTGTCCGGCCCCTTCGGCGGAGTGTTATGTAATTTTTATGTCGCTTGAGCCATCACTCTTGTTCCAAGCTAAATAACTATCTTTAATGTTATAAATTGCTAATTTTGGGGCTTTAGCTTTGCCCCTTAATGATCACTTTTCCTGCTCATGATTCTAATGGTCATGGTACAAAATATTTAGTACTAACACCTCAATTGCATTGTCCTCGGTTATCATGTTCCTGAGAAATGAATTCATATTGCATAACCGCATACTGTCATTTATTTCTGTTAATATCATAGAATAATTTCTGGGAAGGACTGTAATATGATGAATTGAATAAATAAAATATAGATTATGATTACTAATAATTACTTTACGCATTTTTTCCACAAATTTATGTAGATAATATTTCTTTGTAAACGTGTGAGAAATGGCATCAGAAAAAGATGGATAAAATCACTAAATAAAAATTATGATGCACAAGATCACTAAATGGAAATTATGGTACTCTTGAATTTATGTTTAGAAATTATAGATGGTAGATTGGTACAATGTTTCGGTGAAATTTAGCCCTTTCTGTTTTTTTTATATATACGTACATCATCCGATCAAGGTTTTCAGTTGAAAATCTTTATTCTTGATTTTTTTTTTTTTTTTATTTTTGTCTTTAAGGTTTACTGGTGTTAAATTATTATAAAGCTATGATTTTAAGATAAGTTTAAGTGATGTGACTCTTTAATAATACAGTTAAACCTCGATAAAATAACAAACTCGATTATATAATAATTTTTTTCGGTCTCAACTTGGATCAATGGGTTAAAATAATAATTTTGCTAAATGCATGTAATAATAATAAAAAAATTAAATCTTTAATGGCTCAATAAAAATATAAAGTAATAATTAGTGAATTTTATTAATATATATATTATATAAACCAAATCTTTCAATCCATTTACAATACACTTATAATAATAATTTCTTTTGAAATATGAATATATAGTTAATTGGTTTTTCTTCCCACCTAAACTAAAATGAACTTCATCCTTAACTTTTTGTAGAACATACATAGTTTTAAGAATATTTTGCTGGTGTAGTAGCAATATATCTTTCAAATATCTAACTTTAATACGTAAAATTAAATCTTTTCATTTGTTAGGTAACATGAACTTAGTTTTTCAGAAAATTAAATTTCATTAAAATATTTAATATTTCTAGATTCAAATAATATATGTAAAAGACTAGTTTTCATTTATTATGCACATGTACTTTGTTTTTAGAAACATTAAATTTTACTAAAACTTTTGAGATTTTCTAAATTCAAATATTATTTTTTATTTTTATTATCACATACAATATATATATTTATATTAAAAAAACTCTATCTAAGATAATAAATATTAATTTATTGATAAATGAATAATTTATTGATAAATGAATAATTTATTCATTTATCGTTAAATAAATAATCTCGCTAAATAAATTTTTTTTTTGATGTAAACTATATTATTTTATTAAAATTTAACTGTATTTTAAATTATGTTCAATCCATTCTGACGAAGATGAGGAAAAGTGACCTTTTGTGAATTTTCCAGAAAGTATCCTATTATATTTTGAATTTGTGTATCCTATTTTCACATTTTTCTTTTCTCCATTTTGTTTGTTGGTTAAAAATAAGGGAATATATAGTAATGTTGCGTTCAAATTGAGAAAAGGGAATAAAAGCATAAGTAAATTAAAATTTTGTGAAAAGTAGTAGTGAAAAGAGTAATGAAGAAAAATGAGATAGGAGACATAATGAAGAAATAAAAAATGAATCATTCCTCATCATTTCTCATGTAATGAATTTATATATGGGAAAAATTATTCATTTCATCACCATATTTTGTAGGGACCATAAAATTTTACAATCTTCTTCGGTAAATACACATAAATTAAATTCATTTTCTTCTCATTCCGTTTCCTTAAACCGAATGGAGCAAAAAACCATGCTTTTGCTAGCTTATAAACTTTATTTTTAAACAACACATATATAATATCTTAAAATTTAGATAATCGAAGTCAACAAATTGACTCATCACAATTAGACTATATTCTTGAAATACGACTTGTAAAAAACATTATTTTTAGTTTTTTAATAGTTCTAACTATTACAAATATAAGACTTATCAGTTAATATATAAAATAATTATAATAGATAGATTGATAGAAATAATAGATAATAAAAGATACATTGAAACAAGTAGTACATGGGAATACCGTAAGTAACTTATGAATTTGGATGGACCTTTTTAGGTGTGTTAGGTGTGTCGACGGTAATGAAAGTTGTATGAATATGTGTGTTTCTTTTTCATGTTTTAATACTATACATATTCTTACTCATTAAGTTTGAATTTGGTATCTCGATAATCATATGAATAAATTCGGCCACATATAGTACACCTTTAAAATTTTGTTTGAGTTACACCGACTGATTCAATAGCTACAAAAACTACTAAATTTGATTTCTTTATTTATGTTAGTGTTTCAGTAGCTACAATAATTATTAATTTTGATTAGTTTATTTCTGTTAGAAATGAAAATGGGTTGAGAACTATTTAATTAGGAAAAATGAGTTCATTTTATTTATGTCCTTGGTCTACCGGACTGTCATGATTTGAGTCTTCTTGGTGAGAGATGTTGTGTATGTTTGGCGTCCAGGTGTAGTGTATGTTTGGCGTGTTAGAAAACTGTAATCACTAAATATAGATCGTAATCCTTCATATTCAATTATTGAGAATATAATTAATAATACACGGAAACGTACCTGAATCCATTGATGTTGAAACTTGTGTTATCGTCTTCCTCAATCAAACACTCTTTAGGATATGAGTCGTTTTTCTCTGATGGGAAGAGAAGAACTGTATGCGTGTTTGATATATTGGGGACCATAACCTATTGTGTTCTTTATATACTGTCTAATTAGGTCTCCCATTATAACCTAATTGGGCTTGGTATTAGGTATTCACTCATTAAACCCATACCTAATTAGAATCTAATTGAGTCTCTTTATTTGATCACTTATTTTAAACTCAATACACAAATAGTAAATATATTTGATATTAAAATATCTAGCCCACATAAATTATTATTATTATTATAAATAATAATTCTAACAATCTCCCACTTGGGCTGCATATAATTCAATAATCAATTATATGATAAATTTTCCGTAGTGCACAACCTTATGCCATTTATTGCCTTTAGATTCTTTAAAAACAATCCGGTCCGTCTCTTATACTAGTATGAGATCATGGCGGCCTTTGTCAATATTAAATTGTGACTAAACCTTCCATGGTCACCAAAATAATACATTCAACGACATGGATCAAGTATGGATGAGTGACATGGAAATTACATGCAATGTGATATGAATCATGTCTATTTCCAAGTGGTCCTAATTCAATCTTCAACAAGATTAATTATAATTCTCTAAACTTAATGTTAAACCACAATTAGAAAATTGAATACATTCAGAGTGATACTTTAACAAAAAATATAATTCCATCAACTGTATTCTGCAGAAAAAATAAGCAACTTAATGTTTATGACATAAAACACCAAAATACAAACTCCCACTAAACCATAGTATCAAACAAAACAACACCCATATTAGCAGTATGATGGTGAAAGACCTTAGGTGTTAAACCCTTGGTTAGCGGATCCGCAAGCATGAAGTTTGTCCCAATGTGTTCTATCGAAAACTGGCCACTCTGAACTCTTTCTTTCACAACCAGAAACTTGATGTCTATGTGTTTTGACTTAATAGATTTTCTATTGTTATTGGAATACATAACTGTTGAATTATTGTCACAAATAACTTTAGTGGCCTTTCAATACCATTAATAATACGCAGCCCTGTGACAAAATTTCGCAACCATATTCCGTGATTGGATGCCTCATGACAAGCTATATATTCTGCCTCCATGGTTGAAGAAGCTATAAGTGTTTGCTTAACACTTTTCCAGGAAATAGCTCTTCCTGCCAACATGTAAACATAGCCTGAAGTGGATCGCAAAGTGTCTCTGCATCCAGCGTAAACGGAATCTGAATACCCGACAATCTTAAGTACATCCGATTTCCTATATGTGAGCATGTAATTCTTTGTTTTCTTCAGGTATCGCATAACCCGTTTGGCTGCTTTCCAGTGATCCATTCCTGGGTTAATTAAGAATCTGCCCAAAACTCCCACTATGAATGCTATATCAGGACGAGTACAAACTTGAGCATACATGAGACTTTCTACTGCCGATGCATAAGGTATCTTTTTCATCTCATTTATCTCAAGTTTATTGTTGGGACACTGTTTGAGATCAAATTTGTCTCCCTTAGATACGGGCGTATCTCCTGATGAACAATCTTTCATGCCAAATCTTTCCAAAACCTTTTCGATATAACTCTTTTGTGACAATCCAATGATACCTTGAGAGCGATCTCGCAGTATTTGAATTCCTAAAACAAAAGAGGCGTTACCAAGATCTTTCATCTCAAAATTCTTAGCGAGAAATTTCTTGGTATTGTGCAATAAGCCTATATCGCTACTGGCAAGTAATATGTCATCGACGTACAAAATCAGGAAGATAAATTTACTCCCACTGAACTTATGATAAACACAATCTTCCACCATATTTACCTCAAATCCATACGATGTAATAACTTGGTGAAACTTGTGATACCATTGACGGGAAGCTTGTTTGAGACCGTAGATGGACTTCTTTAATTTGCACACCATAGACTTTGGATCTCCAGACACAAAGTTTTCTGGTTGCTTCATGTAAATTGTCTCATCAATGTTACCATTGAGAAACGCTGTCTTTACGTCCATCTGATGTAACTCAAGGTCAAAATGAGCTACAAGTGCCATAATGATTCTAAAAGAGTCTTTCGAAGAAACCGGAGAGAAAGTCTCTTTATAATCGATGCCTTCCTTCTGAGTGAATCCCTTAGCAACTAGACGAGCCTTGTATCTTTCGATGTTACCTTTCGAATCCCTTTTGGTTTTAAATATCCATTTGCAACCAATAGGCTTTGACCCTTGAGGTAACTCGACAAGATCCCAGACATTATTGTCTTTCATAGATTGCATTTCATCATTCATTGCATCTATCCACTTTTAAGAACTAGAACTTTGTAAGGCTTGTTGAAGGCTGATTGGATCATCTTCGCCTATGCCTATTTGATCTTCATGTTCTTGGAGAAAAACAATATAATCATCTGCGATTGCATTCCTCCGTTCTCTAGTGGATCTCCTTAATGGCACTTCTTGAGTTTCTTGAGGTTGTTGAATTTGTTCGGTAGGTCCTACATGGGGAATTTCATTGTTGTCATAAACCGGAGTTGCATCTTGAACAATGGCAGGTACTATAATCTGAACATTGTCAATAGCAGTGTCAGGAATGAAAACATAAGTTTCTTCCTCAAAGGCAACAACTCTACCTTTATCTTCCCCCCCAAACTCAATATCCTCAAGGAACCTTGCATTACCAGTCTCAAAAAAAGACCTAGTAGTGGGATTATAAAACTTGAAGCCCCGAGAGCGTTCTGCATATCCAACAAAATAGCAACTGACTGTCTTTGAGTCCAACTTCTTTTCAAATGGCCGATATGGCCTTGCCTCAGCTGGACAACCCCAAATGTGTAAGTGTCGAATACTAGGCTTTTTGCCTGTCCATAATTCATAAGGGGTTTTGGTCACTACTTTTGTTGGAACCCTATTAAGGATGTAAACTGCAGTCTTTAATGCTTCTCCCCAAAGTGATTCAGGTAAAGAAGAATGATTTATCATACTCCTCACCATATCTTTAAGAGTCCGGTTTCGTCTCTCAGTAACACCATTCATACTAGGTTTGCCCGGCATGGTGTATTGAGGAACAATTCCACACTCTTTTAGGAAGTTAGCGAAAGGGCTTGGACGTTGTTCTCCTGATCCGTCATATCTGTCGTAGTATTCACCACCACGATCAGATTTGACAGCCTTTATTTTCTTACCTAATTGAAGTTCAACTTCAGTTTTGAATTCTTTAAATACGTCCAGAGATTGTGACTTGTCATGTATTAAGTATAGGTAACCATATCTAGAGTAATCGTCTATGAATGTGATAAAATACTGTTGACCATTCCAAGAAGCTGTAGGGAAGGGTCCACAAATATCAGTATGAATCAATTCTAAGACATCCGTAGCTCTATTGGCACCTAATTTTCTTGAGTTTGTTTGTTTTCCTTTAATGCATTCAATACAAACTTGAAAATTACTTAAATCTAAGGGATTAAGAATTCCGTCATTTATAAGCCTTTGAATTCTTTGTTTAGATATGTGACCTAAACGCTTATGCCATAAAATAGCAGAATCATCATTTAATTTACGTTTTGTACCTTTAGCACTTGAGTGCAAGATTTCATTATCAAAAGTAACAGTTTCAAGCATATAAAGATTATCAATCAAAAAACCAGTGCCAACCATAGTTGAATTTAAGAAGAAACTAACTTTATTATTCCCAAAAGAACAAGTATAACCAAATTTGTCCAAACAGGAAATAGAAATTAAATTTCGTCTAAATAACGGTGCAACGTAAGTTTCAACTAAGTCCAAATAAACACCAGTCTTTAATAATAATCTAAATGTTCCTATAGCTTCAACTGGAACTTTATTGCCATCGCCCACAAAGATGAATCTTTCAGCATCACTTGGCGGTCGGCTCCACAGGCAACCCTGCATAGATACACTTATGTGAGTAGTAGCACCAGAATCTACCCACCAAGTATCTTTAGGTATAGAAGCTAAATTAACTTCAGAACAAACAAAAATGAGAGTCTTACCCTTCCTTTCACGCCAAGCAGCATATTTAGAACACTCTTTCTTCATGTGTCCTGCCTTTTTGCAAAAGTAACAGGTGGGTTCCTTATCCTGCTTCACTTTTTGTTGCTTAGGTTTTCCGTTTGCAATATCCTTAGCTCTCTTTCTTTTCTTATCTTGAGAGTTAAATGCCAAATGAGCACTCTCAATCTTATCTCGCTGCAACCTTTCTTCCTCTTGCACACAGTGGGAAATGAGCTCATTAAGAGTCCATTTTTCCTTCTGAGTATTGTAACTCACCACAAAATGACCAAATTGTGCAGGAAGTGATATTAGAACCAAGTGAACGAGCAAGTCATCCGTAAGCTCTAACTTGAGTTCTTTGAGTTTGCCAGCAAGATTAGACATCCCAATGATGTACTCCCTTATGTTCCCCTTTCCTTTATACTTCATGGTAACGAGTTTTAACAAAATGTTACTCGTTTCTGCCTTTTCATTTTTAGCAAAATATTGCTCAATTTCTTTGAGGAACAATTTGGCATTAGTACTCTCGGTAATAGATCCCCGAAATCCTGTTGGAATCGTTCGCTTCATGATCGCTAGACTCATGCGATTAGAGCGCTCCCACTTCTCAATTTTATCCGTTTTCGGATCATCCGTAGTAGGAGTGGGTTTCTCTGTTCTTAATGCAAGATCAAGATCCATACAGCCAAGAACGATTTCAACATTTTCTTTCCATGTAACATAATTTGTCCCATTCAGCATTGGGATCATACTCAATTGAGCAGATGTAGAATTAACAGTAGCAGAAACTATAAAGAAAACAAACCAAAAAAATCAAAATAAGATAGCTCACATTCAATATCTGAATTTAACGTGATAAACAAATTTAAATAATGGCAAAACCCATCACAAGATACCTAGCACAACATTGAAATTTAGTCTTTGGACATAAAAATCAACTCGTAATTGGTACTCTTGATGCAGTAATCAAATATTAACAATAAATTTCTGTCAAATAATATGCCTTTCTTTGGACCGACTTATTATTTACATGAAAATCTTAATTATTGTTACATACTTATTACCACAAGTATGTTTTAATTTTGGCAAAATAATATCTTCCTTTGGGCCAATAATTATTCGCATAAAATTTAAACATACATTAAATATCTTAATATTTTAAATTAACCAATCTATACAAAAGAGGTTACTTTGGCAACATATTGTTTCAATTAATTAATTCAAAATATCATATACTGAAATAATTAATAAATTAAAACTTGCCAAAATTTAAATTTAAATCTCATATATATCACGTCCCAAAAAAAATATATATCACGTCTCAAAAAAAAAAAAAAATATATATATATATATATATTACGTCTCAAAAAATATATACACATCAAATATTATCAGAGTTGCCTTGAATCGCTGCTAGACAAGATCTTGTTTATAAGAAATTTATGAAGTTGGCAACAACTGAATCCAGAACTTGGACCAAGTTGTTAGAAGGGGCAGACTGCATGATATCGTTTATGCGCTTTTGGAGTTCATACCATGTTAATAATGTATGACCTAAGGCATGCTAGTCAGGTATGAAGTTACTTTAGCATATACAAGTTTTAAAGCTTGACCACGGGCAGTTGGCAATAACTGCAGCTGCCGATTGTAGGTTATGTTTGCACCCTCTTTTTTTTTTTTTTTTATTTTAATAATCAGATAATTCAACATGACAATAATTTTCATGGAATCACATAAAACTTGATTTCTCAATAAATTAATATGAAGAAGGCTCTTGATACCACTTGTTAGAAAACTGTAATCACTAAATATAGATCGTAATCCTTCATATTCAATTATTGAGAATATAATTAATAATACACGGAAACGTACCTGAATCCATTGATGTTGAAACTTGTGTTATCGTCTTCCTCAATCAAACACTCTTTAGGATATGGGTTGTTTTTCTCTGATGGGAAGAGAAGAACTGTATGCGTGTTTGATATATTGGGGACCATAACCTATTGTGTTCTTTATATACTGTCTAATTAGGTCTCCCATTATAACCTAATTGGGCTTGGTATTAGGTATTCACTCATTAAGCCCATACCTAATTAGAATCTAATTGAGTCTCTTTATTTGATCACTTATTTTAAACTCAATACACAAATAGCAAATATAATTGATATTAAAATATCTAGCCCACATAAATTATTATTATTATTATAAATAATAATTCTAACATGGCGTCGGGGGACAAAAGAGACCAATTCCGTCTACAAGGACAAAAAGACACCAAGACACTAACATGTCTGCTTCCGGTCTACAACACAAAAAACACCAAGTCACTTTTCCGTCTACAATGTGGGTACAAGTCACTTTTCCATATGAGAATTGTTCTCTCATTAATTTGAAATTTTTTTTAATTAAAATGAAAGATGTAAAGATAAGTTATGTGAAAGGACTTTAGTTCCACATAAGTTAGAAACATGGTCCGTTGGGGTCTGATCAACCCAACCTTTTACTGTTTTGAAGGGGATGACAAGGCAGAACCACTTATTTCAACGGTTGAAAACGTGATCCTGTAACACGACGATTGAGAACGTGACCCTGTAACTCGATGGTTGAGAAAACGTGGCCATGTAACTCGATGGTTGGAAATTATGGCCTTGTAACACGACGGTTGAGAATGTGACCTTATAAGTCGATGATTGAGAACATGGTCATGTCACTTGACGGTTGAGAACGTGACATTGCATCTGAGTTAATGGGAACATGACATACTTAAACGATTTCTCTTGCCTATAAATAGAGGCTTATTCCATCAGTTTAGATCCTCTGAATCACCTAGTAAGGGGACTAAACTGTTTTAAGGAAAACATGTTCACACGTATCTCAAATTTTTCTTATTTTATTTAGCCATTTCGAATACTATTTTTAACCCAGAAGAAGACAACACCATCTACGATGTCAGGATGTTGTGTATCTTTGGCGTCACCTTTCCGTCTACAATATCGGGATGTTGTGTATCTTTGGCGTCTATAAGATGAAAATGTCTGCAGCAGTTCCTCAATTTGTAGACCACAACTTGTTCATGACGGAGTGTAGAGCACAACTTGAATCCAACCCTAAATTCTTCTTGTTTTATTTTAATGATTTTAACAACACCAAAACATTGAATCCACCCTAAATTCTTCTTGTTTTATTTTAATGGTTTTAACAACACCAAAACATTGAATTATTTTAATGATGCTCATTCAAATGCTAACGGTTGAGATCCAACCTTCCCGTGGCTAATGATAATAGCTGAATCTAATATTGGATTATATTACTTAAATATTTTAGGAACAATTTAATTAATACAACACATTTTGATTTTCATTTTTACACCTTTGAAATATGTTGTTTAATTTTAAAAGTAGTTATAGATGTATATCGTACAAGTGCAAAATACAAAATTCAAAATAGATTTGTAATTTTTAAGATTTTCCTTTAACTTTTTACAAATTGTAACATTTATTTTAAATGAAATTAAACCAGTTACATTTGTAACTTTTGTTGGTTTTTAAATTTTGTCCATTAGTTTTTATATTTGATAATAGATGAGAAATTACATAAAGTTAAATTAAAATTGTACGAATAAGTGTAGAAAGGGTAATGATCATTTCATCATAAAAGAGTTAAATGAATGATGTATCAAATTTCTTGATCACAATTTATTTTAAAAATTAAAGTTACATAGGAACAAGATTTTCAAAACATAGGGTTGTACGATTGAAACCATTTTGGATTATCTTTTTTATCCTTGAAATATTTAATTATTTTCTTTTAGAGTGTCATTACTGCAATTCTTTATTTCGTCAATGATTTACCCATTAAGTTACTGGTTAGCTTCAGTTTTGTTTATCTAATACACCAACACAGGTAACGTTGAGCTTCAGATTTATCAAGTTGATAATAGTTGGCATGTTTCTTATTTAATGTCATATCCTAACTAAGAGTGTAAACATATGCTCAATTTAAGTATATGATTATTTTTCTAATCGCTACTTAGTTTAATTAATCTATTTTATAAATTTATACAATTTACATCTTTTGTTACCGTCTTAAATTTAATATTTTTAGTTAGTATTTTCTTTTTTCTTTTTAGAATTTATCAAATTTAGAGATGTGGTATTATCGTAACATAATTTTGTAAGGGCAATTACCCTTTTAGTGGCACTTGTCTAATGTTCTTTTTTTTTTTTCCTAACACTGAAAAGGCAAAATTACTACTCCTTTAATTCCAAACTTTGATATACGTTTTGACTTTTTTGGTCAAACGATGGTATATTGGACTTCAAAATTAATATAATCAATAAAAGTTTTGAATGCAAATTATATTGCGATCAAAAGTTTTTGTTATAAACTTTGAGAAAATAATAGTTGTATCAACCATAATCAACTAAAGTGATAGTAATTTAGAATTTAATTTATAGTCGTTTAACTTAAAAAGTCAAAACGTATATTTAATTTTAGAACGGATGATAGTTCTTGTTTAGTGCATTTAATGACAATTGATCTTTTGATGATGGTTATTGTTATGAAATTATAATTTGTTTCTAATAATATCATTTCTCTAAAGATAATGTCATATCCTAACATAGTTGCACACGAGTCAAATTAATATGCTTAGAGTATATGCTAATCAATTTTTTGATTTTCTAATTCGAACTAAGTATTTGTTAAATTAAATTTTTAATGCTAAAATTTTATCGAATTAAATTGAGTTACTTACGTACAACTAACACATATTCTTTCAATTATTCTTGCAAAAATTATACTATATGAATACAATATCTAAGTTTCGTTTAACACATTCATATGTTAGAATTAATTTTACGTGCAACCCCACTTTTATAGTAAATTATTAACATTTATAATAATTAAATGAAAAATTAAAACATCATTAACTACAAAATTTTTACGTATATTTGTGAATAATATAAACTATTCACAAATTAAATCGAGATTTATCTTGTTTTAGTTTATCGAACTTAAATTAAGTATCATTTATTTTTATATAAAATTTAGGTTGAGGTGATTAATTTTAGAATTGGTATTTATCCAAACCGTTTACTTTTATTGACTGTGAGAACCCGAAGAATAAGATGAATTTTGTTATATGATTTATTTCACTTTATGATTTATTTCATGTATGAAGGTTTAAATTATTTCTTTTCCTATTTTTATATTGTTATTATTTCGGGTGTGAATAATAAATTCATATTTTAAAGAAAATCTTATAGCAATGTGATATCCAAGTTTTTAAATGTATTTTTTTTAACTCAAACCCTTTTAATGATTATTTTATTATTATCATATTTCTCTTTATATTGTATGCAAGCACTTACCAAGAATAAGTGTATTTCTCACGTGGAAAAGGTTTTCACGGTTCAGTACCCATTTTGAACCAAAGACGGCAGCGAGACAAGAACATTAATTGCACTATGTCAGGTTTGAGAGCACGTGACCGTCAAACCAGCTAATCTACTCCAACAGTACACTAGATTGTTGGCTGTGATTGATGACTGACTGACTTTAGCAATCGTTGCGTCCACCTTTTCTCACCAATCACTTTCTTCTAAAGCTTATTATTTTCCTTTCACAGCCAATTGCTGAAATCTATTTCCAAATAATTCAACCGTTGTTGTTGCTTTGCAAGTGAGATATATATATCTCCTGGTTACAATCCTAGTCCCACTTTCATAAATCTTCTATACGGCATTTCACTCTCAAAGACGACTGTCCATCTCAGCAAACAAGCCAAGTTTTTTTAGCTTCTTTTATTGTAGCCAAAAAGGTCTGAACACTATACTAAAGCTCTGTTTCATTCCTGCACTTTTGTTTTGTTATGCATGCCATGTGTTGGGTTTCAAAGGATTAAACGCAACGGAAAAATACTATTTAAAATAAAACAAAACGAAACCCAAACCCGAGAATTTATGCAAAACAATTTAATACAGATAGTTTAAGATTTTATCGATTAAAAGTGCGAATCTGAAGTTTTGGTGAAGGTGTTGATCGTCTCCAAATCTTTAATGCAATCCAACAGGACAGCGTCTCTACGGTATCCACACGAACACCCGCAAATCGTCTTACGATCCGAACAAGAAGAGTTACAGTATTAGCTGTATGATCTGTATCTCTTTTCTCTATCTCTTTCAACCCTAGTCTCTCTCTTATGAGCGACTACGTAAAACGTTGGTTTTAGAGAATCACTGATATATCTCATATATATAGCCTTTTATAGAGTAATTCCAAAACCTAATCTAATTAAGAGAATTGTAATCCGAATTTTATAGTTATTAGATATATATCTTTAATCAAGTCTCACTTAATTAATATATATATTTACAAATAAATATATATTCGTATTTCCTTCCAAAGGACTCTACTTCATACAGATTACATATATAAATATATATGTATATAATTTAAAGCCATGATTTAATTAAATCAATCTTATTGATATATTAAAATCATTGACATTTAAATTATATCTCCTTGACGAATGTTCTTTGTGTGTGACCCCGTAGGTTATTATTACATTGGCAATAATTTTAAATCATATTATAAAATTATAGACAATGAGCGGCATCTAGTAATACATCACTGTTCCCCAAGTAATAATAAAGTCATAGATTCAACGTTAGCTTTCGTGACCAGTGTTTGAATGTAACTTAATCCTTTTAACCATGATATCTAAGATTGAATTCAAGACATGGATGTGTCATCCTCTTCATAATTTAATCTCAATTTTCTTGATCAATGAGTAAACTATATGAAACAAATCTCTATTTGAGCATGGTCATGCATTTCATAGTTTCACTCAATCAAGAGGCCTTTAGATATCACCCCTAATTTATAGGAGGGTTAAATTCCATCTACATCATTCTCATTTCTCACATAACTCATTATGCATCCAACAATCACCTTTATCGTCCACCCGGTTAAAGATGACTTTTGATAATGTCAAAATGCATAACTCCTTATGTAAAAATGTCATGACTTCAGGTCGAAGGACCATTACATCATTGTCACTATGAGAATTACTTATGACACATAGCATAACGCTCCATGTAGAATTCTCATGGTGGGTCTATCCAGTACTATGTTCTCTAACATGTACCTATGTATCAACTTAATATATCTCGTATATATTTATGACCAATGAGATATAGCCATCAGTTAATCCACATACTAGTCTCAATGTATTATTGTTGTCCCACTGACAATGATACTCGACTAGGGACATTTAAGAATAATGATACATTACATACTTATATGATCTCATATTCAAGTCACATACTTGAATCCATATAATTAGTATCATTCTTCTAAGGGCATTTATTATGTTAACATTTATATAACGCAGTAAATAAAACATAATAAAAGAAATTATCATTTAACCAAAATATAACATAAATATAGTGTCACAATCATTACATAATTGGCCGCTAGGGCATACACTCTAACACCATGTTTGTGAGCATACTAGGTTCGTTCACTTTCAAAAGTATGACTTAGTGCATGCTTTTAACATCTAGTATTAATGTCTTTTATTTCAAAAGCTATCCTCTTTAACCACCTAGTAGACAACTTTTAACTACCAAGCATTTCTCTATATCAGTAATGAAAACACCATGCTTGAGTTTTCTTCAACCTGAGTCCTTGACGTTAGTAGCATCTATGAGCTGTGGTAGACGATAAGAATGTCACTTACTACAGATGAAATGTTGAGATTTTCCCTAGTCGTGGTCTTGGTCACCTAGTGAGAACACCACCCATGGAGGAGCGAGGAAGACACCACTGTACCTGAGACAAGTTCTAAACTTAGTCTCCAATGAGTTAATGTTAGTCTATGATGAGATACGTTAGTCTCTGATGAGATAACATTAGTCTCTGATGAGATACGTTAGTCCCTGATGGCGTCAGCCTTAGTCTCCGATAGGCTAAGCTTAGTCCCTGATGAGAATATTTCTTAGTCTCCTATGAGTAAATGTTTCCCGAAGAGTTTGGCGTTGACTTGTAGAGTTTGGGGCTGAACAACTTTTCTCTGAGGAGTTTGGCGATGATCAAGATCATCCCCTGATGGTCGAGGATTATCCCCCGATGGTCGAGGATCATCCCCCAATCGTCGAGGAACATCCCCCGATGGTCGAGGATCATCCCCTGACGCGCAGTCATCCCCTGATAGATAAGACTGAAACCCCTGATGATCACTTTTCATGCTTCAATGTTTTTTCCACTGTTGTGCAGCTTGCCTTGAGAGTATAAAATATTATTTTTCTTAAATTATTTTATGATGTTATTAATTATTCATTTAAACCTTAAAGGTTCAGAATGCCAACTTAGACGTTTAAAAGTTCACGGACATCACATGTGCATCTTTTATCATATTTTTATCAAAAATATAGATTTCTCATGTTATATGTCCGTTTTACAGAGTGTTCCACTCACAAGTGATTTGAGTTTGATATTTTAGCTAAGGACCAAGGCAAGTATATAATCACTCAACTTTCTTTCAATAAATACGCGTGATCATTCTTTCGATATGCGTAATGTATCCAAGATATTTATGTCAATACTCATGATTAAATTTCTTCAAAGTTAAGTAACGTACGATCTTTTGATCCGATGTACGTGAAAATGTTGTACTAGAATCAAGCATTTTTGGGCGAAGGTTAGCTATTCAAATTTCGCAAATGCGCCAAAGTAAATCCTATACGGATATAACAGAACTTAATTTCTTCTTACCTCATACTTGTAAAGTATATCCGTGTGGGTAACTAAAGGCTAATGGGTTGCGTCTCCTTAGCACCCTAGGCCTAAGGATAATAGGGAACGGAAACTGAGGCATCGGTAACCGAACCCTCGCAGACTAAAGTTTCTACTTCGACTACGTATGTCATTATGATGAAGTCAAACGATCAGGCTGGTCGGCTGATATGTCGTTTGATGAAGAGATGAAGTCAGATAGTGGTCAAGCCAGCCAGGTGACGCACTATTTAATGAAGAGAGGGCAGATGAACGATTCAAGATTTTTTTCAAGTATAGGGTCAAATCACTGGTTGTCATTCGGGGACCCTAGAAGCTATATATATAGATTCTTCTTCAAAGTTATTCAGAGGCGTGGGCTTTGTTCCCGTCCAATCCTCATAAACACTTAAGCCAAGAAAATTTCTCTCATTTCAAAGCCACCAATACTTGATTATATACTTGCGGGCGTAAAATCGCTCATATTACTATTATATAATGTTTTACAGGTTATGACGAGAAGGTTGGGTCGTCTGCTAAAGGCAAGGAAATGATGGCTTAGTGAACGCTTTCTCTTTCCCCTCTCATGGATGACATTTCGAGGAAGAGTGAAGCGTGAGACGATAATCATTTTTGTTTAGGTTGTAAGGACTATGTGGGCCCTCATGGACTTCCGCTGTTAGAATTATTTTTTTTTATGAATGTAATAGAGAATACAATTTACTTATCTTATTTAAATGTTATGTAAGCTTGGATGTTGTTACTGTCTTTTGTCTTTTTGACGGCGCCCGGAGTCCGGTAAGGGATTTTGGGGTCGTCACAGTTGGTATCAGAGACCAAGCACTGGTTATGAGATCACGGTCTCTACCGTAGAGTAGAATGTGATTTTAGAGTTTTTAAGGAAGAACCATAAGGTTAAGGATAGGAAGAATAGGATGTCAGGACCTAAGTAGGACTTACTGCAAGCCATGCATTGCATTAGTATTCATGTCAAACTCAATGTTAAGTTAACTTGTTCCCGGACTAACATAGGCTATGTTCACTTGTAGATGACTTCGAGATGCGATGGTAAGGACGGAGCCCCCATGATCACTAGTCCTGACGAGGAGCATGCCCCTGACCACCTAAGACATGCAGACATCCCTCTTGCCCCCATCACAGACGACACTAAGACACGGGAGGAGGCATTCTCCGAGCAGCCTCTTGCTGTCGTGGCTACACCACATGATGATGTCGGCCCTTCGAACTGCCGCAAGCGCCTACACCCTTATGTTATCTGTGGATCACCACCACCCCCTGGTGCTTGATGGCGTGTGACTCCTCGGGAGAGGGTAACCAGGGCAGTATAAGTGATACATTTTGAGATTCCTCGGATCTCTAACGAGGATTTGGAGGATGCTGAAGACCCTACAGATTCAGAAGATGACGAGGACCCCACCGAGCCAGAGGATGTCGATGACCCTACTGACCTAGAAGATACCGATGCCTTCACTGATCCTTTTGAGAGGACAGATTCCTCAGATCCCTTGAGGAGCCATTCTCCTCCCCGCTACCAATTGGGTACGCCGCCGTAGTCACCAGCATGATCAAAATCTCATTCTATTTCGGTACATATTGTACCTTTTGCTCCAGCTTCATCATTAGCAGAGCAACTAGCTTCACCACCACCAGCATTGCATGATGCACCACCCGTCGTCCCACCCGTCGCACCGCCTCCAAAAGTACCAGTGCCCATGCCATTTCCATACGGTTTCTGCCTTTATCTTCTGTGTAGAGTTCGCATAATGCAGGTAGAGATGGAGACTCGCAACAACGGGTTGATGCGTTGTTCTGTTGCACATCAGAGGACCAACTGACTCCTTGATATTTGGAGGGTCTCGTACCAGGACGTGTCCCTCACCTTCACTGAGGCACTAACAAAGACTTTGATCTCAGTGAGCGACTACTTCAGGCTCCCGCACCCCACTACAGCCGACCGGGATTGTTTGATGCACGACCTTGTGGAGAAGGTCGAGGAAGCGTGCCGCTATGCGCGCAGAATGATGGAAGAACTAGATCGCGAAGCCTTGTATTAAAACATTTTATGATTTAGGCCACATGTTTTGTACTTAGGCTTTAGAGCTGATTTTCTTCTTTTGTTATGATAGCTACGATAGCCATAAATATATTTTGGCATGGCTCCCATGGTTATCAATCAAAGCTCTGCCACTGTTGAAGTGAAATTGTAATTCCCACTTTTGTACCCCTCTTGATATTATTAATACTATGGGAATTTCATCCTTTAAACTCCTGCGAGTTGTGCACGAATTATTTATGAATACATCTAATTGCCATGTTATGAGTTTATATGTGTTGCATGATTTTCTCTTTCGATGGAAGAATGAAAGAAGGAAGAAGAGCTATGGACATTAATTGTTTCTTTTCTCGCTTGTAGAAAATGCCTACAGTGCAAAGACCACGAACTACCCTAGCCAGGAACACCAACGCCAACCGCAATGCAGATGGCAAAGACGATCAAGGAAGTATCAACCCAAACGATAATCGAAACAATGGAAACCAGGACAATCCCATCACCATGCTGATGAACATGATTAGCGAAGCGACTCAACAAAATAACAATCCACCGCAAGTACAACCTAGGAGGGTAACATTTAAGGACTTTACGAATTGTTGCCCGCCTACTTTCAACGGCGAAGGAGGTCCCACTATTGCTCAAACATGGATCAAGGAAGTTGAGAAGGCCTTCCAAATTTCTGGGGTAAATGGGGATCTCAAGACTGAGTATGCCACATACTTACTGAAAGGAGAAGTAAATTACTGGTGGGAAGCCACAGAACAGTTAGAATTGACCAAGAAGCTAGCTGTTAGAGGAGAAGAAACAACTAATCAAGGCTTCACCTGGGAAGAATTCAAAGAGATCTTCAACAGCCAGTACTTTCTAATCAACGCTGTCGACGATCTTGAAAAGCAGTTCCTTGAACTAAAACAGGGAAGTATGACGGTGGAGGAATACGAGAGGAAATTCAATGAGCTCCAAAGGTACACTCCACACCTAGTGGATACCGAAAGGAGGAAAACAAGGAGGTTCGAATACGGTTTGAACCCATGGCTTCAGGACAAGATTGTTGTTTTGTGCCTGGATACCTATGCAGAAGTCATCTAGCGGACGAAGGTAGCAGAAAGGAGAGACAAAACGCTCAAGGAGTTCAACCGGGAGAATCGGAAAGATGGAAAGAAGAAGGGAACCAACAACAACCACTACCAGAACAACAGAGGAAATGGTGAAGGAATCGAAAGACTGCATGCAAATGTGGTGATGATAAAGCAAGAAGAAGAGGTGAACCAAAGTGAAAATAAAAGGAAGGGGAAGTTCGGTAATACCAGCGGGGGAGACAACAAGAAGAAAGGCATTATTTGTGCCAACTGTGGAAGGAATCATGGGACTTCCCCATGTCTAAAGGGCGCGAACACATGCTATAAATGCCACCAGCCTGGGCACTTCTCGCTGAATTGCCCAAACCAGACAACCGCTACTGTCAGACTGGAATACCATCCTCAGCAGCAGCAGCAGCAACAACAGCAACAAGCTAGACCCCAAGGCATTAGTCGTACTCTGGCAACTGTAAGGACATGTTATACTTGTGGCATGGAGGGGCACATTTCTCCAAATTGCCCATAGAAGAAAAACATAGGAAAGCTGCCACTCTTCGAGGCTAATGTTGTACTTGTCCGTCCACAAGTTAGGACCTTCAACATGACTATCCAGGACGCACTGAGGTCCGACGACTTAGTGTCAGGTACGCTACTGGTCAATTCAGTTCTAGTGCACACCTTGTTTGATTATGGTGCAACCAAGTCTTTTATAGCTGAACGCTTGCTTAAAGACATTAATATGACTCCTAAATGCCTAGAAGTACCTCTAGAAGTCACAGTAGCCAACCAAAAGGTCCTCACTATTTATAATGTGCTATCTGACTGCATTGTAAAGATAGGCAAGCATAACCTACCTGCTAACTTAATATCGTTCCCATTGGGAGAGTTTGACATGATTTTAGGCATGGATTGGTTGTGTAAGTACCAAGCTAGTATAGACTGTTTGAGGAAGAAGGTTTCCTTGAGAACACTCTCAAATAAGAAGGTGTTATTTCACGGAAATAAGACTACCAAGTCGTCTTATTTCCTCACCATGATAAAAGCTAAGAGAATGATGCGCAAAGGATGCGAGGCGTTCTTAGCTTATGTGCATGATGCCAAGAAGGAAGCATCGAAGTTAGAAGATATCCCTATTGTGAGGGATTTTGGAGATGTGTTTCCGGAAGAGTTGCCGAGACTATCGCCAGACAGACAGGTAGAGTTTGGGATTGAGCTAGTACTAGGGACTGCATTGATTTCCAAGGCTCCATACCGGATGGCCCCTGCTGAATTGAAAGAACTTATGGCTCAGTTGCAAGAATTGGTAGATCGAGGATTTATCAGACCAAGCGTCTGCCATGGGGAGCGCCTGTTCTGTTTGCGAAGAAGAAAGATGGATTAATGAGATTATGTATTGATTATAGAGAGTTAAACAAAATAACAGTAAAGAATCGATATCCACTACCGAGGATCGATCACTTGTTTGACCAACTCAAGGATGCAAAGTACTTCTCGAAGATCGATTTGAGGTCGGGCTATCATCAACTGAAGATCAAGGCTGAAGACATCTTTAAGTCGGCATTTAGGACTCGGTATGGCCATTAAGAATTTCTGGTAATTCCATTCGGACTCACTAATGCCCCAGCTACTTTCATGGATCTGATGAATAGAGTTTTTAAGCCACAACTGGACAAGTTCATCATCGTGTTCATCGATGACATTCTCATATACTCCAAGACGGAAGAAGAACACGTCGAACATTTGAGGATGGCGGTGGAAACGCTAAGACGTGAAAGACTCTACGCCAAATTTTTGAAGTGCGAATTCTAGCTTACGGAAGTAAGATTTTTGGGTCACCTGATCAACGAGCATGGCGTGTCTGTGGACCCCGTGAAGATTGAAGCTATCACTCATTGGCCGCGACCAAAGACTCCTACCGAAGTACGGAGCTTCTTGGGATTAGCAGGCTACTACCGCAAATTCGTTCAGGATTTCTTGAAATTGGCAATTCCATTGACGAATCTAACAAGGAAGACGGTAAAGTATGTGTGGACCCCAGAATGTGAAAAGAGTTTCCAAGAGCTGAAGAAGAGGTTGACTACTGCACCAGTGCTGAATTTACCGAACGATAAAGGAAGCTTCATCATCTACAGTGATGCTTCCCTAAATGGACTAGGAGCTGTCTTGATGCAGCATGGCAAAGGCATTGCCTATGCTTCTCGACAATTGAAGGACTGCGAGAAATGATATCTAGCTCACGACATGGAGTTAGCTGCTATAGTCTTTGCCTTGAAGATTTGGAAACACTACTTATATGGGGAGAAGTTTAAGATCTATACCGACCATAAGAGCTTGAAGTATATCTTCACATAGAAAGAACTGAACATGAGACAAAGGCGATGGTTGGAATTGATCAAGGACTATGACTGCTCAATCAACTATCACCCTGGTAAGGCAAACGTGGTAGCTGATGCCCTAAGCAGATGGGAGAAATCTGACGTGATGACAGTTCAAGAAGAAGTAAGGATGGATATGGAGAGGTTACGACTGAATGTTATCACGACAAGACAGAGACGGGAAATCGAAGAAGAAGTCAGAGCGAGGCCGCAACTATTGGACATGATCAAGACAGCTCAAGAGGACTTCACAGAAGAAAGAGAAAAGCTGATCAGAGGAGGAGATGGAAAGTGTCGAATCCATGATGATGGTTTAATGAGATTTGAGGAAAGAATCTAGATTCCGGCCAAGGTAGAATTGAAAAGAGAATTACTATAGGAAGCTCACAACTCCAGATTTTCTGTACATCCAGGAGGGACAAAGATGTATCAAGACTTGAAGTAGAACTTCTGGTAGCCGAATATAAAGAGAGAGATAGTTGAATGGGTCAGTACGTGCCTCACCTATCAAAGGGTAAAATCTGAACATCAAAAGCCAAGTGGATTTCTATAATCCTTGGATATCCCAGAATGGAAATGGGAATACATCATAATGGACTTCGTTGTTGGACTACCGACAACACAGAAGGGAGCTAATGCAATATGGGTAATAGTGGATAGAGTAACCAAGTTTGCTCACTTTTTGCCCATCAAGGATAATTACAAGATGGATCAATTAGTCAAGTTGTATGTGAAGGAGATTTTAAGCCCACATGGAGTACCGACCTCGATTGTGTCAGATCGCGATCGCAGCTTCCAAGACTATTTGGGGACACGATTAGATATGAGTACTGCCTTCCACCCACAGACTGATGGACAATCCGAACGGACAATTCAAACTTTGGAAGACATGTTGAGGGCGTGTTCTTTAGACTTCGGTGGTAACTGGGATGAACACCTTCCACTCATCGAATTCGCCTACAACAACAGTTTCCACGCAAGCATTGGTATGGCCCCATTCGAAGCCTTATATGGCAGGAAGTGCAGGACACCGTTATTTTGGAATGAAGTAGGAGAAAGGAGACTTGAGGGACCAGAGATGGTTCAGTAGACCGAAGATGCAATCAAAGTCATCCGACAGAGAATGAAAGTTGCACAAGACTGACCGAAGCAGTACGCAGATCGACATTGAAAGGATCAAACATTTGAAGTCAGAGGTTATGCACTGCTAAAACTTTCTCATAGAAAGGTGTCATGCATTTTAAACGGAAAGGGAAACTAAGCCCCCGCTACATTGGGCCTTTTGAGATACTTCGACGCGTTGGTGAAGTAGCCTACCAATTGGTACTACCCCCAACCTTGGGACACGTGCATGATGTTTTTCATATGTCAGTACTTCAACCCCATAAAGGGAACCATGAAGGCATCATTGATTACCAACCAATTGAGCTTCAGCCAAATTTGCGCTATGAAGAGATTTATTAGGTTTTAGAACATTTGATGATGATTGTCTTTAGATTACTTAGAGTACAAATGTATAGAAAGTGTTAATTAGTAACACTGAATTTTTGTAGCCAGTAGTTATCTCTTTGATTGTAATTCATTCATTCTTTGTAAAGAGATATAATTATTTCTTATTTGTAAGTAACTGCTGGAATGGAGTATCAAAGCTTCAGCAAGTCAAAATGTGTATTTGATCCGTTGGAGTTTACAAAAAGGCTTGTCGGAGACTAGGAAAACTTGTCAGAGACTAAAGATTTTATCTATCAGAGACTAGTTTTGCCTATCGGAGACTAAGGCTTACGTCATCAGAAACTAAGTCTAAAAGAGTTAGAGACTAAAGCTTACGTCATCGGAGACTAAGGTTAAAAGCATTAGAGACTAAGCTGACGTCATCAGAGACTGAGCCTTAAAGCATCAAAGACTAAATAACTCTATCGGAGACTACACAATCTGACGTCATGAGGGACTAAAAGCACCAGAGACTAGTGATGACGTCACCAGAGACTAAAGAGGAAGCATCAGGGACTAATCGTGATTTATTTCCTGAGAGATACAGAGTTCGAATTAAAAAGGAATGTCTTCCACGTAGTTCAAGATATTATTGAAGACGTAGCTAGTAAGGAAACTAACCAGAAATCTCTTCCTAATCAAAAAGGAAATATTGTATTTGATTCAAATAAGGAAGCTGAATCAATATTGATTTAGAATAGGAAAAACTGAGAAATCAGTTTAAGAGAAGCTATAATTAGGTTTACAGAATTGTAATTCGAAGCTGTATAGGTTTTTCATAGTTTGTATCTTTTCCTATACAGAATAGAAAAGAAGTTGACGATCATATTACTGTGATTGTTAGAATTTGTATTCAGTTGTTAAAATCAATTCAAGCAATTGTTTATAAATTGATTCGTGTTCTTGTTCTTTATTTCCGCAAGTAATTATTAATTTCTTGAAGAACAAGTAATCGGAAAGATTTTAGAGAACTTGTATTCAACCCCCCCTTCTACAAGTTCTTGGCTATCTCACTGGGAAAACAAGATTCCAGTGCAAATCCTGGATCGACAAGTTAATATTCTAAGAAATAAGGAGATTCCCTCCGTGAAAGTATTATGGAGGAATCGCAATGTTGAAGATGCAATGTGGGAGTTAGAGGAATTTGATGATGCAAAAGTACCCCCCCATCTTTTTCACTAGTTAAGTTTCGAGGACGAAACTTATTTTAAGGGGGGAGGATGTGAGAACCCGAAGAATAAGATGAATTTTGTTGTATGGTTTATGTCACTTTATGATTTATTTCATTTATGAATGTTTAAATTATTTCTTTTCCTATTTTTATATTGTTATTATTTCGGGTGTGAATAATAAATTCATATTTTAATGAAAATCTTATAGCAATGTGATGTCCAAGTTTTTAAATGTATTTTTTTTTAACTCAAACCCCTTTAATGATTATTTTATTATTATCATATTTCTCTTTATATTGTATTCAAGCACTTACCAAGAGTAAGTGTATTTCTCACGTGGGGAAGGTTTTCACGCTTCAATACTTGTTTTGAACCAAAGATGGCAGCGAGACAAGAGCATTAATTACACTATGTCAGATTTGAGAGTACGTGACCGTCAAACCAACTAATCTACTCCAACAGTACACTAGATTGTTGACTGTGATTGATGATTGACTGACTTTAGCAATCGTTGCGTCCACCTTTTCTCACCAATCACTTCCTTCTAAAGCTTGTTATTTTCCTTTCACAGCCAACTGCTGAAATCTATTTCCAAATAATTCAACCGCTGTTGTTGCTTTGCAAATTAGATATATATATCTCCTGGTTACAATCCTAGCCCCACTTTCATAAATCTTCTATACGACATTTCACTCTCAAAGACGATTGTCCTTCTCAGCAAACAAGCCAAGTTTTTTTTAAGTTCTTTTATTGCAGCCAAAAAGGTCTGAACACTATACTAAAGCTCTGTTTCATTCCTGCACTTTTGTTCTGTTATGCATGCCATGTTTGTGAGCATACTAGGTTCGTTGACTTTCAAAATTATGACTTAGTGCATGCTTTTAACATCTAGTATTAATGTCTTTTATTTCAAAAGCTATCCTCTTTAATCACCTAGTAGACAACTTTTAACTACCAAGCATTTCTCTATATCAGTAATGAAAACACCATGCTTGAGTTTTCTTCAACCTGAGTCCTTGAGGTTAGTAGTGTCTATGAGCTGTCGTAGACAATAAGAATGTCACTTACTGCAAATGAGATGTTGAGATTTTCCCTAGCCGTGGTCTTGGTCACCTAGTGAGAACACCACCCATGGAGGAGCGAGGAAGACACCACTGTACTTGAGACAAGTTCTAAACTTAGTCTCCAACGAGTTAATGTTAGTCTCTAATGAGATACATTAGTCTCTGACGAGATAACATTAGTCTCTCATGAGTTAATGTTAGTCTCTGATGAGATACGTTAGTCTCTGACGAGATAACATTAGTCTCTGATAAGTTAATGTTTGTCTCTGACGAGATACGTTAGTCTCTGACGAGATAACATTAGTCTCTGATGAGTTAATGTTAGTCTCTGATGGCGTTAGCCTTAGTCTCCGACACGCTAAGCTTAGTCCCTGATGGGATTATTTCTTAGTCTCCTATGAGTAAATGTTTCCCGAAGAGTTTGCCGCTGACTTGTCGAGTTTGGCGCTGAACAACTTTTCTCCGAGGAGTTTGGCGATGATCAGGATCATCCCTTATTGGTCGAGGATCATCCCCTGATGGTCGAGGATCATCCCCTGACTCGCAGTCATCCCTGATGGATAAGACTGAAACCTCCGATGATCACTTTTCATGCTTCAATGTTTTTCCACTGTTGTGCAACTTGCCTTGAGAGTATAAAATATTATTTTTCTTAAATTATTTTATGATGTTATTAATTATTCATTTAAACCTTAAAGGTTCAGAATGCCAACTTAGACGTTTAAAAGTTCACAGACATCACATGTGCATCTTTTATCTTATTTTTATCAAAATTATAGATTTCTCATGTTATATGTACATTTTACAGAGTGTTCCACTCACAAGTTATTTGAGTTTGATATTTTAGCTAAGGACCAAGGCAAGTATATACTCACTCTACGTTCTTTCAATAAATTCACATGATCATTCTTTTGATATGCGTAATGTATCCAAGATATTTATGTCAATGCTCATGATTAAATTTCTTCAAAGTTAAGTAACGTACGATCTTTTAATCCGATGTACGTGAAAATGTTGTTCTAGAATCAAGCATTTTTGGGTGAAGGTTAGCTATTCAAATTTCGCTAACGTAGCAAGGTAAATCCTATATGGATATAACAAAACTTAATTTCTTCTTATCTCATACTTGTAAAGTATATTCGTGTGGGTAACTAAAGACTAATGGGTTGCGTTTGCCTATCACCCTATGTGACGACCCCAAAATCCCATAAGGGACTAGGACTTCGTCAAAAGAAGGAAAGATAACCTCACATCTATTCATAACTTCAATATTGATAAAAGGAAATAATAGTGAGTTATTACAACCCAAAATATTACATTCTCAGCGGAAGCTGTTCTATCTTTAATTTTGTAATACATAACATCACCACTTCAAAACATCTTCCTTCCTTCCTTCCTTATCAGAGGGTTCAGCCTTTGGACCATGCCCTGCAAGATATTAAGTTCAACAAGGATGAGCGATTTACGCTCAGCAAGTATATAATCAAATCAAAGAAGCAAATCTAGAATCTTTATGAAAATTCAATTTTGTTTATGAGGCTCAGTGAATCAATACTAATGCCTTGGAAATCTTTGAAGAATCCTTAAGGATCACCGATGATAAAAACGTGTGATCTTCCTTAAAGGAAAACAGGTATTCACCCGTGTACATTTTTCCTCAAAATATCCATCGGGGGCTAAACCTGTTGAATCTGCAACCATACGGTATACAGTTGGCCTAACTGTGACCACTTGGCCCCTCCTTGTGTGAACATACGTAGTCACTTATAATTCCTCTAGGTCAGGTGACAGAACACATCAACACCCTTCCTTTCCTCTTGTCAACCATGTGGCATCTCCTAATTAAGGGAATTCACATTTGTTGCACAGATATAAAATTGAAAAATAACTGATAAGTCAAAGCTCCATTATATCCATGCATTTTGATTCATATCATGCTAACGGAAACTAAAGCATAGCATTCTGATTCACAAGGAAATTTTAACATAAAAGTCATAACCTTGTACGCATATCGAATCAATTGATCATGCGCTTAACTAAAATAAGCATAAGAGTGAGAATATACTTGCATCGGTCCTTTGCACAAAATCAATTCAATTTACTCGTGAATGAAAAATTCTGTAAAACATGTATATAACATGATAAATTTAAGACCTTGGTTAAAATATGAAGGGAAATGCACATGTGATGTCCTTAAACTTTTAAAGTCTTAAATCTGACATAAGAACCGTTGAGGTTAAATAAATAATTAAAACATCATAAATAATTTAAGAAAATAATGTTTTATAGCCTTGAAGACAGACTGTGCATCAGGGGGTAATTAGCCACCAGAGATTAACATAATTTTCCCATCAGAGACTAGGAATTTCCTCCATTGGAGACTAAGAAATTCCTTCATCTGAGACTAAGAAATTTTTCATCGGAGGCTAAGAAGTTCCTTCATCGGAGACTAAGAAGTTCCTTCATCGGAGACTAAGAAATTCCTTCATCGGAGACTAAGAAATTCCTTCATCGGAGACTAAGAAATTCCTTCATCGGAGACTAGCAAATTTTTGCCCATCAGAGACTATGGATGACTTCATCAGGGACTAGATTTAGCCTGTCAGAGACTAAGGCTGACGTCATCAGGGACTAAACTTAGCCTGTCGGATACTAAGGATGACGTCATCAGAGACAATTCTTGGCCTGTCGGAGACTAATATTGACGTCACTAGAGACTAACATCTATCTCATCAGAGACTAAAGTATCTCATCAGAGACTATTTCATACGGTCAAAGACTAACTCCAACCCATCAGAGACTAAGTTAGAACTCGTCTT
Source organism: Centella asiatica (assembly GCA_014636745.2). Lineage (NCBI taxonomy): Eukaryota > Viridiplantae > Streptophyta > Magnoliopsida > Apiales > Apiaceae > Centella > Centella asiatica. Next base: position 26,751,611 of record CM025781.1, read on the forward strand.
AGATACAGGGTCATCTTCCTCACTCCTCCATGGGTGGTGTTTTCAACTATAACCATCATGGGTTAACTTCCATCATCCTTTCAGTGATACAACATTTCTTGGGGTCCACTAGAACTCGCAGGCACAGTTTAGGCTTCAAAACTCAAGTCGACAAGGCTCAAGCATGGTGTTTTTAAAACTGATGAACATTATACTTGGGAGTCAAAGGTTGTCAACATTCTTACAATCATCTTGGATAGTTTTTGAAATAAAATATGAACTCTAGATGTTAAAAGCATGCATTAAATCATATTTTTGGAACTGAATGAACAAGATGTTAAACGTGGCATGCATAACAAAACAAAAGTGTAAGAAACAGAGTAGGACTTTAATGTAATGCTCTTACCTCCTTGGCTATAAAGAAGAAGTTAAAAGCTTAAGTTGTTCTTCTAGAAAAAGACAGTTGCTTTGAAAGCGAACCAGAACTTGGTGGTATACTGTAAAGAAATTTATGAAAGTGGGACTAGGGTTCTATTCAGATGATATATTTATATCGCTAGCCAATCAATAAGAACTGTTGGATTGTTTGAGATTTGATTTCAACCGTTGGCTGGAAAAGAAGTAATAAGCCTTGAAACAGAACCATTGGCTGGAGGAACCGGTGTTTCGGCTGCCAAAGTATCAACCAATCACCTAGGATAGCCAACAATCCATTGGGCAAGATTTCTTCTCCCGTTGGTGCCTTATGTAACAAGTATTCCTAAATTAGTAATTATCTCATGACAGTACTTGGCTTGAACAAGGGAGCTGTATTTCACAACCGTTCACACCCATGTAACTCCTTCTTACGTGAAAAAAATATCATCACCCTTCTTTTGATAAAACTTGAATAAAATAATAATATAAAGATTTGAGCTCAAAATATATTTAAAACTTTTGGACATCACATTGCCATGAACTTTCATTATTCAAACCAAAAAAAAAATAATAACACCTCCATGCATAAATAAATAATACATAATGAATTTATCTTATAACCAAACTCATTTAAATTTTAGGTTTTCACACCCTAGGCCTAAGGATAATAAGGAACAGAAACTGAGGCATCGGTAACCGAACCCTCGCAGACTAAAGTTTTTGATTTGACTACGTATGTCATTATGATGAAGTCAAACGATCAGACTGGTCGGCTGATATGTCGTTTGATGAAGAGATGAAGTCAGATAATGGTCAAGCCGGCCAGGTGACGCACTATTTGATGAAGAGAGGGCAGATGAACGATTCAAGATTTCTTTCAAGTAAAGTGATCCATTGGATTAATTAGTGTTAATTAACTTGTAATCAGTTTTTAGTTAGGTTCTAGTTTTGTATTTTTAGTAACGTAAGTTTGTTGAAGTAAAGTTGTTGTGGCCGAGAAATAGACATTGAGCCTCGTCAGGGGATGCCGAGCCTCGCATCAAGGGATATTCTTACGCGCATCAGGGAATAAATGGTCATCAGAGACTACGCGCGTCAAGGGATAAAATGGTCATCGGGGACTAAGGTTTCGTCAGGAGATAATTTATACTTTCGGAGACTAAGCTAGTCAGGGTATAAATTTTACTGTCAGAGACTAAGCTTGTCAGGGGATAATTTGTACTGTCGGAGACTAAGTGCAAATTAAGCCTGTCGGAGACTAATTCCATTTAACCATTAGGGACTATTTCCTCGGTTGCAGTTTGTTAAATTATTTTTATTAGTTTTTTAATTGTAATAGGTTTGTTTTTATTCTTTCCTTGATTAATTAGATTCTTCTTCAGATTAGATTTCTTTCCGTTGTACAGTTCTTTCCATAGGTGGATTAGATTTTTCTTTCCATTGTAGAATTCTTTCCAAAGTAGAATTAGGGTTTTATAACAGCTATAAATAGCTGTTTATGTTGCACGAAGTAAAGAGATTTTGATTAATAAAAATTGTGTGAGTTTTACTTACGTTTATCCTAAAAGTTGGTGGTTAATTCCTTTAGATTTTCACAACCTAATTTGTTTTAGCTTGCGGGTGATTAAATTCTTTAAGCAACTAAAACATATTAATCTTTTAGTGTTGATTTCTTGGTGATTAATTTCTTTACGGAGTCATCCTAAAGTTATTTTCCGCAACCTGTGTTTGATCCTACCAGATCAAATACATCATCTTGGTATCAGAGCTTTGGTGGACGGATTGTTCTTGGATTATTCTACAACCTATAATCTATTGGCTGGAGAGGAAGAACAAATTATTTCAAGAGGACTTACCATGGAGAAAGCACAAAACTTGCGCCTTGATAGGCAGATCAATGACCTAACCGAAAATATGAACGAGTTACTAGCCAAGTTGGATCGAAGGAACCCTTCTACGAGTCCAAACAGAAGTACAAGATCTGTTTGCACTTTAGACTCAGAGGGAGAAGAAGTGGCTAGACCAGCACCACAGAGGCCGAGAGAAAACATTGATGACGATAAAGGTTTTCGTGTAGATGTTCCAGAATTTGATGGAAGTATGAAACCAGAAAAGTTTCTTGAATGGTTACAACGTATTGAACAAATCTTTGATTATAAGGATTACGATGATCGTAAAAGATTCAAGGTGGCTGTGCTGAAATTCACAGGTTATGCAAACTTGTGGTATGAAAATTTGAAGAATAAAAGAAGAAGAGAAGGCAAGGCAGGCATCGGGTCTTGGGAAGCTTTGAAAAGTAGGATGAAGAAACTTTTCCTACCCACGGACTACATGCAATATGTGTTCTTAAGATTACAATGTTTTAAACAGGGCACACTCTCGGTGGAAGACTACACGGTGGAGTTCGAAAAGCTAACCATGCTCTGTGACTTAGAGGAGAGGGTAGAGCATAAGATTGCTCATTTTCTAACTGGCCTAAACTCTGCTATTGCAGAAAGGGTTGAACTACAACCTTATTGGTCCTTTGAGGAGATTTGTAAAGTGGCCATGCGAGCAGAAAAGCATGCAAGAGCTAAAGGAGTTAGCTATGCCAGGCCTGACAACAATCGGACTTTTGAATGGGAAAGGAAAGAGTCACAACCTATTGCTACGTTCACTCCAACTTTCAACAAGTTCAAGGAGGATAACGAGAAGAAATCTGCATCCTTAACTTCAGGAGATAGGAAAATTTGCTTCAAGTGTAAGGGATATGGCCACATGCAACAAGAATATCCTAGCAATAGAGTCATGACCTTGTGTGACATTGAAGAAATTGAGGCAGCCTATGCTTCCAAGTAGATAGAAACAACTGAAGAAGGGGAGCAAGGGGTGTGTAAAGAGGTTGATGAGGAGTTTGAAGTTGACTCTGAAGAAGAACCTGAAACACGTGGTTCACAATTGCTTGTTCGAAGGATTTTGCAAACAAATTCAGGACCTTCAGAAGCTGACCAAACTCATGGTGAACCTTCTGAAAGCTTGGAACATGATTTTGCTGAACCCAAGGATGCTTTAAGTACTTTCTTTGACAAGTCTGAGTCAAACCTGCCTCGGAAGAACGTGGTGATTACTGTTGCTTTGTTCCATGGATATACTTTGCTTGGGCCTGCATTAAGTCCACAAATTTACAAGAAGGATGTTGTTTGGCAACCATGTAAAATTTGGGGAGCAACTGCAAAGTCTTATGTTGATCGAGGATTGCAGCACGTAAAGTTCTACCTTGACCATGGAAATAATATCTTATTGGTTAGCTAGTATCCAATTCAATTTGCGACGCATATTCCATTTGATAGAGGCAAGAAATTGGTGGAATCTTTTTCACTGTGTTAATTTTTGTTGTACTTAGTAGCAGTTAACTTAATAGTTAGATTGGGGGGATTTTTACTTCTTATGTTTGACTTAAAGGTGTTCAACAATTGAGGACAATTGTTTTCGAAGAAGGGGAGTATGATCCATTGGATTAATTAGGGTTAATTAACTTGTAATCAGTTTTTAGTTAGGTTCTAGTTTTGTATTTTTAGTAACGTAAGTTTGTTGAAGTAAAGCTGTTGTGGCCGAGTAATAGACGTTGAGCCTTGTCAGGGGATGTCGAGCCCCGCATCAAGGGATATTCTTATGCGCGTCAGGGAATAAATGGTCATCAAAGACTACGCGCGTCAAGGGATAAAATGGTCATCGGGGACTAAGGTTTCGTCAGGAGATAATTTATACTTTCGGAGACTAAGCTAGTCAGGGTATAAATTATACTGTCGGAGACTAAACTTGTCAGGGGATAATTTGTACTGTCGGAGACTAAGTGCAAATTAAGCCTGTCGGAGACTAATTCCATTTAACGTCAGGGACTATTTCCTCGGTTGCAGTTTGTTAAATTATTTTTATTAGTTTTTTAATTGTAATAGGTTTGTTTTTATTCTTTCCTTAATTAATTAGATTCTTCTTCAGATTAGATTTCTTTCCGTTGTATAGTTCTTTCCATAGCTGGATTAGATTTTTCTTTCCATTGTAGAATTCTTTCCAAAGTAGAATTAGGGTTTTATAACAGCTATAAATAGTTGCTTATGTTGCATGAAGTAGAGAGATTTTGATTAATAAAAATTGTGTGAGTTTTAATTACGTTTATCCTAAAAGTTGGTGGTTAATTCCTTTAGACTTTCACAACCTGATTTGTTTTAGCTTGCGGGTGATTAAATTCTTTAAGCAACTAAAACAGATTGATCTTTTAGTGTTGATTTTCTGGTGATTAATTTCTTTACCAGATCAAATACATCATAAAGGGTCAAATTCCTCGTTGTCATTTGGGGACCCTGGAAGCTATATATATAGATTCTTCTTCAAAGTTATTCAGAGGTGTGGGCTTTGTTCCCGTCCAATCCTCATACACACTTAAGCCAAGAAAATTTCTCTCATTTCAAAGCCATCAATACTTGATTATATACTTGCGGGCGTAAAATCGCTCATGTTGCTATTATATAATGTTTTACAGGTTATGACGAGAAGGTTGGGCCGTCTGCTAAAGGCAAGGAAAGGATGGCTTAGTGAACGCTTTCTCTTTTCCCTCTCATGGATGACATTTCAAGGAAGAGTGAAACGTGAGACGATAATCATTTTTGTTTAGGTTGTAAGGTCTGTGTGGGCCCTCATGGACTTCCACTATTAGAATTTTTTTTTTTTTGATGAATGTAATAGAGAATACAATTTACTTCTCTTATTTAAATGTTATGTAAGCTTGGATGTTGTTACTATCTTTTGTCTTTTTGACGGCGCCCGGCGTCCGATAAAGGATTTTGGGGTCGTCACATTGACGATCCAAGTCCTAAAACTTAGTTTCATTAGGTTATCACTAACTTTTTAATTAGTTATATCATGGAAAATGCTTCATACATCATCAATTTGTACATATAAATGTATACAAATATATGTGACAAATTATCGACCATTAAAATTTTAATTATGATTCATGAGATTTACTAATTCCCTATAAGGTTTAACCATGTCAATTTGTGCACATTTATTTGTATATAATTTAATGTTCATACCACCACTCTAGTTATCATACAATTCAAATTTTATGGACAGTAAAAAAACAACTAGATATCTATTAAATTAAGTGCGCTTTAGTATATTCCTTGTTGATATTTTATCCCTCATGTAGCAAAAAATAAAGTATGTCCTTCGTTTGGTTAAATACGAATGTATCGACATCAAAAGGAGTTTTACAAATAAACACAAATACAAATTCGAACAATAGTCATAGTGCCATTCATTTTGCAAAAGATCAAATATATCATGAAAAGACTAAACACATCAATGTCTAATATAACTTTGTTTGAGACTTCGTTTATAAAGACGATATTCAGATATTGAAGATTGATATCGTGGATAATCCGACTGAAATGATGAAAAACTCATTGTCATTTTCTAAGTTCAAGCATTACTTAAGCTTAATTGGTGCTTAGACTTAGTTGTCGCGTTTGAGAATTTTTAAAAATAAAATGTGAGATTTTCTTCTTTTCATTATTTCTTTAAAATTCCTTTATTTCTTAAAAATATTTCACATATCCAAGTTTTTTTTATTAATGCGATGTAGAGATTTTAAAAGTTATTTTTTTCAAAACGAGTTACCACCTAACAAATCTAAAAAAGTGTGTTAGGACACATTTTTATTTTTTATCTTATTTGAAAAAAAAAACATAAAATGACTTTAAATTTTGGTCAAAATGAAACCAAGAAATCTAAATTTATTGCTAAGTTGAATAATAAAATGTGTTGGGCAATCCCTATCCTCACCGTACATAGTCACTACTTTAAGAATATTTTTCTTTTTATAAAAATCATCTCTTAAAATTGTTTTTTCCCTTAATAATTTAAAATTATCAAAATAATACAAAAACAAAATTTAAATGTGCAAGTACGTGTTTTTCACTATTTTTGATTCTTGATGCATTTTACAAAGTACAAAGGGATAATAAAAGGAACCTAATCCTAAGAATTAAAATTACATTATTTATTCCTATACCATTATGAGGGCATAATTGAGTTTTAATGATGAAATCATTTAAACTCTAACCCCTACATTTACAAATAATCTAAAAATATAATTACATTTTACTAAATTTACATTTAAAAATCACCACAAGATTACGAGACAATGGTACATGTATTAGAATATTTACAAAAAACTAATAAATACTAAATTACATGTAACAAAAATCGTCAACGTCTCCCCTATCTATACAACTTCACATCACCAATTCAGCTTGATTTGAACAATTAAGATGATAATATATAAGAATGAAATGATAAAAAAATAATAAAAATAACAAAGAAACTTAATTAAACAAATAAAAAAAACCAACTAATACAATTATAAATAATTACATGGAAGATCGTAAAAGAAATGATATAAGGAGACAGACATCGCATGATGATACAAAATAAGGGTCCAATTATTATTTTATACGAAGAAAATACATATCACCCAGGTACCAGAACTTAAACCAAACATGTAGAGAAAAAAAACAGTAAACACCTCACACCCCCAAGTACTTAGTCCCAATAGTGTATATACATGAAACCTGTATAATCTCACAAGAAGCAGTGAGAGTTATCTGATGACTCCAACCGAACATGATGTAATCATAATAGACTAATATATACCATCAGATAAATGACATAGCACCATGAAAACCCATTATAGACCAGATCAATTAGCAGATGACCAACACATAAACTACTGTACCATTAATACTTTATATAAGGATATCTATACATATACAGACTCCACAAACAACCATTGAATTGAGGTCCATTCTACTAATTAACCAGATGACTAGAGTCCTAATTGGACCAACAGAGTTTTTTTTAAAAAAAACAACTAGGATAAACCCCCAATTTTACAAAGGGAAAAATACATTAAAAAACGCTCAACAATCTTTAAGACCTAACACTCAAATAGTGTTCCTCTTATTTTCAATGTTATCATAACCGGATCGGACATTGAACCGGTGAATCTACTGGTTCACAAAAAACCGGTTCAACCGGGTTGAACCGGTGGTTCAACCGGATTATTATTTTATTAAAAAAATATTATATAAATCATAAATATTTTTAAAAATTCATCAAATATAAGTTTAAAAAAAATTACAGATAAAATAATTTGATGAGAAAGAGGTGACCTTTCTCAAGGATGTAGACGGATAACCTTTGTCGGCCCCATCCCTCAAATTAATTTAATAAGAAATTTGCCTAACAAATTAATATTTAATAATGACAATACCATTCTTCCGTCTCCTTCCTCCTTTCTTCCATTTTTCACAGAGATATATTTCTTCCATCTCTTCTTCTTCCTCCTCCTCCTCCATCTTCTCCGCCGGCTGCCGCCTCATTCTCCTCCTCTTCACCATCTCCGTCTCCACCTCCTCCTTCATTACATCCAGATCCGCCTCCTCCTCCACCTTCCCCGCTGGCTGCCGCCTCATTCTCCTCCTCTCCACCATCTCCGCCTCCACCTCCTCCTTCACTACCTCCAGATCCGCCTCGTTTGTGCCTCCTCCACCATTGTCTCCACCACCACCACTTCCTCCTCCTCATAGCCTCCATCTCCCTCTCCTCCGTTTCCCGTCGTCGTGAGTTTCAGAGTGTGAGAAAGTTAAAACCGGTTTTTTACCGGTTCACCGGTTTTTTCCGGTTCGAACCGGTTTTGGCCGGTTTTCTTTCAAACCGCTTTTTTCCATCAACCGGACCGGAGCTACGGCCGGTTCCCGGTTAAACCGGTCGGACCGGCCGGTCCGGTCCGGTTTTGATAACATTGCTTATTTTTAAAACTCTAAATGGGCTGAACTATACAAAATAGACCAACAGAAAATTAAACCAGACACGTGCTAGATGGAGATTATATACAAAATAATTACATATAGGGGAATTTCAAGAGGAACAACCATAGAGGGACCATCCTTATTGGGATTCTTTTCCTGAGTTGGACCCTAAACCCACTCAAAGTCAAATTCAAATACCATGCAGCAAATCATGAATCGATAGCGATGAAGTGGAGAGATAATCAACAAAATGAAGGAAGCTTTTACAGAAAAACCCTTTTAATTGATTGAAAAATTCCAAACAGAGTTACAGCTTGAGTGACTTGAAATCTCTAGTACAAACCCTAACTCTCCTTTACATTCACATAAAATTTGGCCAATGTTTTTCTGTAGAACACTAAAATTCCCTTCGGGAGAATGAAAGAGAATCAGAAATAAAAATGGCCGCCAAAACTCTTTCTCCCTAAACTTGAACTAATCTCCCCCCCCCCCCTCCCCCCCCCCCCCCAACACCCCCACCCATACCCATACAAAATGACCTGTTACATTGTATTTATAGATATAAAAAAAATCAAAAGGTGTCTTGGACGAGAGGAAAGTATTCTTTTCATCTTCTTTTGGATGAAAGGATAAAATTGAACACATCTTGATTGTAGTCATTAATATTTACCTTTGATCTTCTTTTCATCAAATGGTTTTCCTTTACTCCTTTTTTTTTTCCTCTTCCTTTGGGCGTCAATTGGACTTAGAATTTCCTTTTACTGGATCAGGACTTGTGTTACTCTTCGGGACCCCCTGGCCTACTAGCACAAATGGATGGCTAGTATGATAGAGAAAAGTTATCGAGGAAAGATCGTTAGGATCGTTAGTGTTATTGATGTCCTAGTACATTCAAGGATTTGTAGGGGTGTTAGGGGGAAGGGGGAGGGGGTGGGTTTGAATAAAAATCAACAAATATTGCAAATTCTTTCGATTCTTTAAAAGTAATAGATAAATATGCAGAATAATAAAGAATCTCAAGAATACAGTGTATAAAAATCAAATTATATCAATCAATAAATACTTGATTTTATTAATCTTTGAATTTTTATTACAATTTGGTAATCAAAATTGTTGACACCGGATTCCTTAACTTTGTTCAATGATAAACAAATGCAACCTAGAAAATAATTTTTAGGCTCTCAAGTTATGAAACTGGCTTCTCAAGTTCTAAGAACTTGTTTTTCTCTATGTAAATCAATTACAGTTGCTCTGTATGAAATGATACAGCTTCTCTTTCTGTAAATCAACTGCAGCTGCTCTCGATCTCTCAATTAATGTTTTTCCCTCGATATGTATATGAGATGTGTAAAGATGTTTTCGGAATGATGAGATATTCTAAGATGTAGAGATATTTCCCAAGATGTTTTGAGATGTATCTCTATTTATAGAGATACAACTTCCTTCTTGAAGCTTCTTTTTCAAGCTACATTTTTGAAAAATATCTCTGATTTCTTCAGTAATTACAGCTCTACTACATAACTTCTATTTTACATAATCTCTCTTGCACCTTATCTCTATTATGTAACTTCTCTGGTACCCAATCTCTCTTTATTGAACCAGCTTTCTTATTTTAATTTAGAGCCCTAACCAACTTATGGGTCTGCTGCAGGTAGTCATATGTCATCTTCAATATCCACTGATGGTCATTATCTACTGATAAGTAAATTATCCTCTGATGACCATTTATCCTCTGATGCATATTATCTGATGATGGTCATTATCAGTTAATGAATGACTTTTATTGTGAGAACGCAAAAATAAAATAGGAATAAAATGTATGAAAGATTAATTCATATTATGTATGAAAGATTAATTCATATTATGTATGAATAATTAATTCATATCTTGAATGAAAGTTGTTAGGTATAAGTTGATGATAATGATGTAATTATTCTTTTGTTCCTTTAATAAATGTGCACTTGTAAATACTCAAAGTGATCTATAAACCTTAGTATATTTACACAAACAAGCATTCACTAATGGACAACTAAGTCTGTCAGGGGATAGCCAATACTGCACTAAGCAAGTCATCAATGGTTATTTTAAAAGACTTGTTTGTGTCAAGGAATGTCTAGTTGTACCTAATGTTCAAGTATTCCGCACATAAGATATTTATGGAAAAGCCAATAAAGTATCAGTGATCAAAGATGTTAGTGTTCAAAAAGCCATTAGTGGATAACTTGACTGTCAAGGGATATCATCAAGGGATAGCCTAAACACTGCATCAATGGATGATATCAGTGGATAGCATTAGGACTTAACATTAGGGGATCAAGAAGCACTAACCTAATTCTACATCAGGGATTAGCATTAGTAGATAGTGAAGAACTGATCAAGTCTACATTAGGGCTTGTCATCAGGAGATCTAAAAACACTGATCAAGTCAACATTAGGGCTTGTCATCGAGGGATAATTAAGACCTAGTCCACACATCATCAGAGATTGAAAGACATGCACTGATACTTGATATAGAAGCAAAGGGTATATCTAAGAAGATATTCCTTGAAATCTGGTGGTCCAATAACAATCTTTACACAAGAAATGCATGGAGAATAAGGATTGAAATAGAAGAAACTTTAGCCAATAGTATTCTGACACATGTATCTCCGAAGGGACAATGACATGATATACTATGGCTACGTTGAAAAAAAAGCATCGCAAACACATGAGTTCAATCTTTGTTTTCCTATATATGTAATGGTTGATACACACTACCAAATACAAGAGAGAGAATAATAAACACTAAAAATTCAATATCATCTTCACATTCTTAAGAGAAGCTTTGTAATAGTTCTTGAGAGAAATATTATAGAGAAAAATTGTACCTAGAAGTGTGAACAAAGAACTTGTATTCATTTACAAATTTGTAGTTGTTTAATCACATTGTGATTATAAAGATTCTCAGAAAAACCCAAGTTATAATACAACTATTTTAATTTGAACGCTTGTGTATTCATTTGATTTGATTTCAGTATTATTTTTCTGATCATTGCATCTATTCCAATTTTTATGTATTAATTTTTAAAGGGCGAAAAGTTTGTGGTGTTTGTATTCAACCCCCCTACTACAAATGTTTGAGCTTATTCAGTTCTAACAATTGGTATCAGAGTCAAGTAGCAGATTACACTTGCTAGAAGATCTTTACAAATGGGTAACAAAACTGAAAATAGTAAGGTTCCCTTTTTGGAAAAAGGGAAGTACTTTTTTTGGAGGCAAAAAATGATTGTTCATCTCAGATCTATTGACGATGAATATTTACAAGTGTTGGAAGAAGGTCCTCACGTACCAAAGGAGCTCATTCCTCAAGAAGTGGTGAATAAAGTCAATGTTCCTGAATGTCTAGTCCCAAAGACTACTGATAAAATGACTCTAAAGGAAAGAAAGAAAGTAAAGAAGGATCTAAAAGTGACAGGTATCCTTTACAACGGCTTAGATGATGATATTCTTAACAACATCATGAATCTTATAACATCTAACTCAATATGGGATACCATCCTGATCTTGTGTGATGGTACGGAGGATGTAAGAGAGAATAAGTTGCAATTGTTAACACAACAATATGAGTGTTCACAATAAAAATTGGTGAATCACTCACTGAAATTTTTGATAGATTCAACAGGTTAGTAAATGACCTAAAAATGTATGAGAAGGTATATGCTAACAAGGATGTGAACAGAAAATCCATGAGGGTACTTCCCATATCATGGGATCCAAAAACAACAACTATTAGGGAATCCAAGGGCATGAATCTCCTATACATGGATAGGCTTTATGTTACCCTCAAGACATATGAACTGGAGGTTCAACAGAGATCTGAGATGTCAGGGGGTACCAGAAAGCTTAAATTTGTAGCCCTAATGGCTAGCAAGAAAAATAAAAAGGAAGCAGGACAAAATTTCTTGATAAAGCAGCAACTAGGAGATGCTGAGGAAAGTGAAGAAAAAGGTGGGGATGATGAAGCTAACTCAAATGGATGAAACCATGGCCTTCATAAAAAGGCTATCCAAGATGAAAGTAAGGAATGTTGACGATCACATAGTAGACAAACTATTAACTTCCAAATATTTCTTTTTATCAGTAATTAAAACACCATGCTTGTGTCTCTATCAACCAAAGTTCTTGTAGTCTATCAGTGTCCATAAGAATAAGAAGACAATAAGAAATGTTTCACACTGCAAGATAGATGATGAGAGAATACCCTATATATGGTTATATGTTGATAACATCACCTCATTAAAGTTGAAGAGGTCACCACTGTATCAGAGACAAGTCCTAACTTAGTTCTGTCAACATGAAGTTAGTCTCTAACAGTATAAAATAGTCCCCGGAAGATTTCAAGTTAGTCTCCGACAGTATAAAAAAAATTAATCTCCGACGAACAAATTTTGTTAGTCTCTAATGAACAAATTTGTTAGTCCCCGATGAACAATATTTTTTTCTTAGTCTCCGAGGAACAAATATACTAGTCTCTAATGACTTGTTGAGTTCGGCGCTGAACAAATTATCCACCAATGAGTTTGGCATTGAACAAATTATCCACTGATGAGTTTGGTGTTGACTTATTGAGTTTGGCACTGAATAAATTATCCAACGATGAGTTTGGCGCCAGCCAAGAGACTTTGGGGGTAGTCAAATGGATTATCAACGAGTTTGGCTATGAACAAATTCATCCTCTGATGACCGAGAACCATCCCATGATGGTCGAAGGTCATCCCCTGATGACTAAGGACCATCCCCTGATGGTCGAAGGCCATCCCATGATGACCGGGGACCATCCCCTGTTGGTCGAAAATCACCCCCTGATAGTGGAAGATTATCCCTTAATGGTCGAGGATCGTCCCCTGATGGTCGAGAACCATCCCCTAATGACCATCCCCTGATGGTCATACACATTCCCTGATGACCGAGAGTCATCCCCTGACGGGTAATTTATCCACTGATGACAAGTCACCCCTAACGGGTAAATTATCCAATGGTGGCTGATTTATCCCCCGATAGTCATTCTTAGTCCCTAATGAACACTTTTAGGCTACAACGACTATCCACTAATGCGCAGTTTATCTTTAAGGGTATAAAATATTATTTTCTTCAGTTATTTAAAATAATTTTAATTAATTATTAAACTTCAACAGCTCAGATGTTGAATTAAGACATTAAAAGTTTATGGACATCACATGTGCGCATTTTCTCATATCTTTATCAAAGGATAGATTTCTCATGTTATGCCAATGTACATATTTTATAGTCTTTCGCTCATGAGTGTTTTGAGTTAAATTTAGCTAAGGACCAAGACAAGTATATACTTACTCTACTTTCTTTCAATTAATACGTATGATCATTTTTTTGATATACGCAATGTATCCAAGATGTTATTATGTCAATATTCATAATTCAATTTCTTCAAGTTAAGTAACGTATGATCCCTTGATCCAATGTACGTGAAAATGTTGAACTAGAATCAAGCATTCTTTGGGCGATTGTTATCTATTCAATTTCGCCAAGGTATATTCTATACGGATAGAAAAAAGACTTAATTTTTCTCACCCCATACTTGTAAAGTATATCCGTGTGGGTAACTAAAGGCTAGTGGGTTGCATCTACCTGGCACCCCGGGCCTAGGAATGATAGGGAGCGGAAACTGAGGCATTGGTGACCGAACCCTCCCAGATAAAAGATTTATGCTTTGACTACATATGTCATTATGATAAAGAACGGTGGTCAAGTTTGTCAGCTGATCTACTGTTTGATATAGAGTTCCTAAGGGCACGTGCGCCAAACGGACGTGGTTACAAGGCACATGTGAATTATTCAAGATTCTTTCAAGTAAAGGGTCAAATCCCTCGTTGTCACTTAAGGATCCTGGAAGCTATACGTTTTTCAAATTTATCAAGAGGTGTCGGTATTGTTTTCGCCCAACCTAGCAAACACTTAAGCCCTATAAATTTTCCATCTTTCAAAGTTCACCCAATACTTGAATATATACTTGCGAGCGTAAATCGCTCATGTTGTTATTATCTAATGTTTTATAGGCTATGGCGAGAAAGCTAAGTCGTCTAATAAAGGAAAGGCGAGAATGACATGACGAACATTTTCTGATCTCCCTCTTATGGATGGAACTCAGGGGAAAAGTGAAACGTGAGACGATTATTGAAATGTTTAGATTGTAAGGCATGTGTGGACCCCTCATAGACTTCCGCTGTTAGAATTATATTTTGGGATGAATGTAATAGAGATTACGATTTGTACTCTTATGAAATGATTTACATTCTTGGATGATGTTACTTTTCTTTAGGCAATTTTTGACGGTACCCGAAGTCCAGTATGGGATTTTTGGGGTCGCCACAATACGTATTTGATTCTATCCACTGAATGCATCCATAAAGCTGAGGAGCGCGTGCCCTACTGTAACGCCTATTAAAAGATCAATCCTTTGAAGTGGATAATAGTCCTTTGGGTATGTAGCATTGAGATCCGTAAAATCAATATAGATGTTCCACTTTCCATTGGCCTTCTTGACCATCACTGGGTTAACTAGCCATTCAGGATACAAGATCTCCACTATAAACTTTGCCTCCAATAGCTTTTCCACCTTAATTTTAATTATTTTTTGTCTTTCCAGGGCAAACGTTCTTTTCTTCTGTTTAATAGGCTTCCTATGAGGGTCTACGTTCAACTTATGGGTGATGACCTCCAAATCTATTCCAGGCATATCCAGTGCCGACCATGCAAATATATCTACGTTTTCCCTTAAGAAGGAAATAAGTTTCTTCTTTATCCCCAGATTTAGCTGGGAACTGACTTAGGTCACTTTTTCTAAACCAGTATCACTGAGTGATACTTTCTCTAGTTCTTGCATAGGTCCAGCCCTTTTCTCCCGCATCTCATCTCTTGAGTCAATAGTTTCTATGGGCATCACTTGTTTCTCATCTTCACCAATTTTTAGTGCCATCAAATAGCAGGTGCGGGATTGCTTTTGATTCGCCTTGATTACCGCCACTCGCTTTAGGGTTGGAAATTTCACTTTTAAATGAAAAGTGGAGGGGATGGCTTTAAACTGGTTTAGCGTTGTCCTTATGAGGATAAAATTGTATGAAGATGGTGCCTTTACCACCAGAAAGTTCACCATCATCATTACGTATTTAGGTTCTTCCCCCATGGTGACAAGCAATAAAATAGAACCTTCTATTTTTATTTCTACCGCGGTGAAACCGTATAATGGGTTGGAGAGGGAATGAGATGATCTTCATCGTACCCCATATCTTTGAAAGCCTGATAATACAACACATCAATGCTATTACCATTATCTATCAGGACCCTTCTTACTAGAAAATTTTCGACCGTCACTTCAATGACCAATGGGTCATTGTGTGGAAACTTCACTCCTTCAAGATCTGCATCACCGAATGTTATTGACATGTCCATCTTAGCTTTCTTTGGGGGAGCTTCGATAGCCATCACCTCCAAGACATAAGCTTTCTTCGATGAGTGTGAATTTCCTACAGATGTCGGCCCTCCTAAAATTACATTAATCACTCCACGTTGGGGTTGATTGTCTTACTCCTTATTTTTCTAGGTGTTCTCTCCTTTCTCTTTCCCTCTCTCTTCGAGGTTCAGGATGATCTCTTTGTATATATCGGGTCAGTTGTCCCCTCCTTATAAGAAATTCTATTTCATCATTTAGCTATTTTCAATCATTAGTGTTATGACCATGGTTTTTGTGGAATTGACAGTACTAAGAAGAGTCCCTTTTTGATGGATTGGTCCTTAATGGCTTCGACCATCGGACATATGGCTTTGAAGCAATTTCCATCAATATTTGGCTTCTTGGCTGGGTCAATGTGGTGTACTCATTGAACCTTTGGCTTATGGCTTTCTTAGGGAAGGAAGTTTCCCCTTTAGCCCTTTTCCCTGACTCAAGAGCCTTTTCTTCCTCCTTTCTTCATTTCTTATCATCCTTTTTTCCAATTTCTTTGACGAGTAACTCTTCCACCACTATATACTTACCAGCTCGGCCTTGTCTCTTATTCATTGAAGTGGGGGACTTCTTAGCCAAATTCATCTTCAAATGTTCATTAGTCGTCCCGCTAGTTAGTGCCAAAATGGAGACAAATTGATCTAGTCTAGGGACTTTTAAGGCCTCCTTAGTAAATCGAGACACATAGTCCCTGAGGCTTTCACCTTCTCTCTAACAAACATTCATCAGGGAGGTTGAGATCTTCGCATACATCTTTCCCTCGATAAATTGGTTAACAAATAACTAAGCAATTTGTGCGAGAAAACCAATCGATGTCGGGGGAACTGCCTATACCATTCCTGGGCCATCCCTTTCAGGGTTTGTGGAAATGCCTTACACTTGATGGCATTTGACGGATTCGTGAGAAAAAGTGTTGCCCTGAATTGTTGTACATAAATGGTGGGATCCCCCATACCGTCATATTTTTCTACAACGGGCATCTTAAAGCTATTCGAAAGTGGTTCATTTATAATAGACTTTATAAAAGGTGGGGCGACCTCCCTGTAAATTACTATGGATGTAGCCGCAAGATGAGCAAAGATACCTTCCTCAGGAACAACCGTGGGTTCGCGATGTCCCTAGTTCGCCAATCTCTGTTCCAACCAACGTTGAACCTCTCTTTCTATGACTTCTTCGACATCGTTGCCTGGTTGAGGTCGGGAATTTATTGAGGGCTCTCTTTTCCTATCCCTTTCATACTCTTCTAGCCTATTTTTTAACTGCATGAGACTTGCCCGAAGATCTTCATATCTTCCTAAGGGTGGCTGGCTTCTATGTTCTTCCCTTCTCCGGAGCCTACCCCTTAGGTCTTCTTGAGGGGTAGGGATCCGGCCCATTGACCTCCTTCTTACCAAATAATTGTGTAGATCTCACGAATGTCTATGTTCGTTGTCCTCGGATTCTGAATCAGCGCCATAAGGATCACTATGGGTCCTCTGTGTCCCCCTCAGGGACCTTCCCTGATGTTCTATTTCTACATGTACTAGCCGAGAGTTAATTCTCTCCCCGCCTAGATTTAGTTGTCCCCCTTGCTCTTGGAGGGGGGCATACCCAACTGTTTTTCTGGTAAGGACACACCCTCTCTCTCACGCGCAATCGATCAAGTATTCACAATGACTTTTCGTTCAACTTCCCACAAAAGGTGCCAAACTGATATGTCAAATTTACGTACCTAGGGTTTGGGTTGCAACCACCCTAGATGTTGATGAACTTTGACTACGAATTTAACGCCCTTGTCAACCTACAAAAGAGAATCTTCTGAGAACCATGGGGTTCAGCCCTTTAAAAGACCCTCGGATGTATCTATTTGCAAGAGCTTGAACTAAGATAAGAAAATATTGTATTGTGAAATTACGTACATGGTAATGTGTTATTTACCCTGTATTTATGTTGGGTTTCGTATCATCAGACGCAGCGGAAAAATACGGTTTAAATAAAACAAAACGAAACCCAAACCCGAGGATCTATGCGAAACAGTTTAATACAGATAGTTCAAGATTTTACCGATTAAAAGTGCGAATCTGAAACTTTGGTGAAGGTGTTGATCGTCTCCAAATCTTTAACGCAACCCAACTGGACAGCGTCTCTACGGTATCCACACGAACACCCGCGAACCGTCTTACGATTCGAGCAAAGAGGATAACAGTACTAGCTGTAAATAATCTGTATCTCTTTTATCTCTCTTAACCTCTCTTATGAGCGGCTACGTCAAAACGTTGGTTGTTCAAGAGAAAAATTCTATATCTATCTCTATATCAGAGAATAGCTGATATATCATATATATATATAGCCTTCTATAGAGTAGATTCCAAAACCTAATCTAATTAGGAGATTAGAATCCAAATCCTATATTCATTAGATATATATATTTAATCAAGTCTCACTTAATTAATATATGTACAAATAAATATATATTCGTATTTCCTTCCAAATGACTCTTCTTCATACAGATTACATATATATATATATATATATATATATATATATATATATATATATATATA